>BQNB010054141.1:23514-39671 GCA_026074375.1 Tanacetum coccineum | reverse complement strand
TAAAGGGTATTAGGTGTGTAGGTTTTAGATATCCATCATAGTTAGATCTCTCCAATGAGAGTCTAATAGTTAGCTTATTAGTAGTTAGTTATCTAGATAGCATAATCGACTGATTAAAGTCGAATAGTTTATAGTTTATTAGTATGAATAAAAACCTTGTTCATAACATTGTTGTTCTTATTTGTTATTCCGCTGCGTATTAATGTTATTCGTAAAACTAATCCGAGATGGGCTAAAGATCTTAACAGAAAGGATAGAAGATTTAATCACATTTAAGCAAGATTAACCAAGTTGAATGATCAAAGATTTAGAGAGATTTAGTGAGATCTAGAGAGGGAAAGAACTAAAAGAAAATCATGCAAAAGGGTTATGAAAATAGTTGGAGGTGACCCACTATTTATAGGAGCTGAAAAACAGCCTGTCAGGAAACGACGGTCCTAGATATATTAGGGGGCCGCCGAATTTTTAAGGGGGCCGCCAGCCTATTTAAGGGATCGCCCTGACAGACGCTCCTGTTTTTGTCTTTTTGTGGTGACAAACTTGTCTGGTAAAAGTATAACATGTTTTGGGGGGAAAAGAACCAGATTTTGAATTTTGAAATAATTACCACATAAAACATTTCTTTATAATTCAAAAATAATTTGTCTAATTAAGTTTTGAAAATTTTATTTTGTTACATTTATAAAAATGTAAAGTTTAAGACAAAAACTTATTTCTTTGATCATCCTACAAGTTTAATGCTTGTTTGTACATACCTTATGTGATTTACGTCAGGTGTAAACCAATGTCCGTCTTGATGCATACTTGAGACGTTGAGAGATGTTGATGCATGTATGCATTGATGATTTGTGATTACGAGTAACTTGCGCACTTTACGTTACGTATTACAAGTCACATGTTTGTCATCACCAAAACATAAAGAGATCGTATAGATTAAATATCATAATATTTGCACTAACAGGCGTTTCTTGGCTTGTAAGTTATGTTGTATGCCCCCAAGTCCACTGAGTATTTGGCCAGCTTCCCTGACGCTTGAGCTTTGTTTAATATCTGTTTGAGTGGCTGATCCGTTATGACTTTGATGGGTTAAGCCTCAAAATACCTTCGTAACCTCATAGACACGTGTAACAATGACAGGGCTCACTTTTCTACTAGGGCATAGTTCCTTTTGGCCTTATTCAACGTCCTGCTGACATAGTGTATCAGACATTGCTTTCCTTTTCTTTCTATCAGCAACACTGCACTCACGGCCTCCGTTGCCGCTGCTAGGTACACGTATAGCGTTTCTTCCTTTACAGGGGCGGTTAACAACGACAACTCTACTATGAACTTCTTTATTTCTTGAAACGCCTTTTTTGCGTTTTCAGTCCAGCGGTATTCGTCCTTGTTTTCTTTTGTTATGTCCTTCAAAGTCTCAAAGAATGGCAATGATTTTTTGGCGGACCGAGACAACAACCTTTATAAAGCAGTCAACTTTCCACTCAAACTCTACATCTCCTTTAAATTCTGAGGGGATTGCACGTCGGTGATTGCTTTAGTTTTCTTCGAGTTAGCCTGAATCCCCTCGGAGGTGACCATATATCCAAGGAATTTTCCTTCTTCCTCTCCAAATGGACATTTTTTCGGATTCAACTTCATGTTGATCCTTCAGAGGTTTTTAAACGTCTCGGCAATGTCTGCTATCAGAACTTTCTCATCGTTGCTTTTGATGACCATGTCATCTGCATATGCCTTTAGGTTCCTTCTGATATGGGATTGAAAAGCCGTGTCGACCAATCTTTGATAAGTAACCCCCGCGTTCTTAAGTCCGAACGATATCTTCGTGTAGCAATACGTGCCATGGTCCATGTAGAAGGCCGTCTTCTCCTTGTCGTCCAAGGCCATCTCTGCACCTGATGATACCTCTTATACGCATCCAAGAAACACTTGTATCAGAAACCCACCACCGATTCTATTTTCCCATCAATGTATGGCAGGGGGTAATAGTCTTTTGGGCACGCCGAGTTAAGATTTTTAAAGTCTATATACATCCTCCAGCTTCTGTCGCCTTTTTTACAAGCATTGAGTTTGATATCCATGTAGGGTGTTTTACCGGGCGCACTATTCCTGCATTCATCCATTCTCCCACTTCTTTGACTACCGCCTGGTTCTGTCGGATGCCATAACTCTTCTTTTTTGCGCAACGGGTTCTATTGAAGGGTTTACATTAAGGGAGTGTTCTATAATTCTTCTTGGCATTCCTGTCATATCGGCCAGTTCCTACGCGAAGATGTCCATGCTTTTCTTTAGTAGTGCTTTGAGCTTGTCCTTACATCCTTCCATTAGGTTTCCCCCTATTATAACTAGATGATCTGGATATGCCGGATTGACTAATGCTTGCTCTGTCAAACCCACTCTCTTTTGGCCTTCTTTCTCCCAAAGAGTGTTCTGACATGTTTCTTTTCGATCAATTGCTTCTTCTCTAGCCTCTGGCACTCGACAATGACCATTGTCCGAATGACCAAAGTTGCGATCCCTCTTGGAGTGGGAAACTTTATCATGGAGTGTATTGTTGAGAAACCCATTCGGAGAGCTCTTAAACCTGGTCTCCTGAAAATGACATTATAAGGTGAGGGAGCTTGAACTACGATGAAGTTAATCATTACAGTCTTGATCAAACCACCATCCCTGAAAACCACCTCTAATTCAATCTTCCCCAAGGGTTTTACCACCCCTCTTACAAAACCCACTTCCATCTGAGTGCTCCTCAGTCGCGACCTCATAGCGGGACTTAAGTTCTCGAAGCAATGCTCAAACATCACTTTTAGCGATGCTCCCTGATCTACATATACTCTTCGCACCATGTATCCTTCCATGACTACTTCTATGATGAGTGGTTCATCCGAGACATCTTCTACCGACAAAGGGGGAAACACGATGGGTACTTTCATCTAATTCTCGTTCCTTTCGGCTGACTTTCTCTTCTTGTAATCTGACCAAGATCTTATCATGTTTATAACTTTGTCTTTCTTGCGTCCCTTCCTTTTGCGTTCCCTCGACCCCTTTGTCTAACGTCTTTAATCAGGTGATTAAGCTTTCCTGACTCCAAGGCTATTTCCAACTACCTCTTTAGCTGGAAGCAATCGTTGGTGTAATGTCATTTCTCTCCATGATAGTCACAATATCTATCTTTCCTTGAAAGCCATCAGGGTTTCGTTGGCCTTCCTCACAATCTTGGTTATTTCCGTTGGGTCTTTAAAACATGCCCCCTTGTTGAGAATCTAGTTGTGAACTGCTGCCTGAGTTATACCCATCCATTAATGCTCCCTCCTGAGAGGTTCTCGAACCATCCTCTTGCACTCCCATTGAGGGTTTGTTAGAACATACGGCACCACACCGGCATAGGCCATTCACCCAAGTTTGTTGCGGACGAGAATCGGCTAAGATGGTCTTCCGGGTCCGTTGTTCCATCATACAGTTTGATGTTTGCTGACATCTTGAATTCTGGGCCAGTAAACTTTATTATCCTTTGGGTTAATAGGGTTTTTACTGCCTCTTTGAAAGGTCTTTTTAGGTCGTCTATTCAACACTAAATAGTAGAAGACCAATCAGTGTGCAATATCATATTCTTTATACCATACTCATTAAGAGACGAATTTTAGAATAGAAGATCAGCCACCCAATGACAAGCATGCGAATAAAATTTTTCCCCACAAATCCATAGAAGACATCGTGTAATTTTTACTCTCTTTAATCGTTTGATTTCAATTTGTTTGATATGCTGTGTATAATTACAATGGTTGAGGGCTAATACCCTCATGTATAGCCATCTTAATAAAGTTCAATATTGGTTTATTTTTAAAAATCGATTTCTATAAGATTATCTTGATTGATTATTATGTTTTAAAACCTCATACCTTGATTATATGTGTTTGAATAATGTGTCCTAATCATTCATCTGGATCTAGTGATTACGGACCAAAATAAGCCCTAGATACCAAGATGCTTCCATATCATGTAACATATACTTTGACTCACAATAGGATCACAAATAACGTTTTGTCTTTGTCCTTAAATTATCAGCTTAGTTGGACCGGTAGATGACCTGTTTATGTTTCAGTAATCATGCTCTTAATTTACCGATAAGATTGGAAAATTTTGGACTACCAGTATAAAAAACACGCGTCAAAACAATAAGTGGGTAAATCCCGTTGGGCCTATGTATTTTAACAAGGATCACCACTGCTTTAATTCTCTAAAGATAGATTCTAATTAAACTAAATGATGCTTATCGGATGGCGTTAATAGTGATAGGATTAATCGTGTCTATTTCTTAGATGATGTCCCGCCTAAGTCTTAAGAATAATATGCCAACTTTCGAAATAGTAAATCATATTGCTCTAAAACAAACAAAACAGCATTAGAAGCCCGGATTTAATATGGCTAAAAACAGTTTTTCTAGACATCTGCTTGTACCCACCGCGCATTTCTATCTTTTAAAACTTCTCTTTTATGTTTATTGATCTATTGAATTGATATTTGATATTCCCAACCAAACTTGTGACCAATCACACAGGCGGAAAACTCCCTAATATCATTAGACAAAAAACGGAAACATAAACATAGGTTAAAACTAAGTAAATAGACTAATATAAAATACTAAATACTGATAGAAATATAAGATTAATAGTTCCATCCACTCTACCACTATCTTAGTGTTTCGAGACCCAACCCACTTAACTGTAAACTCCATCTTGACCATGGTACTAACTTCTCGTTAAAGTGTTGTTTAGGTTTGGCGGCTAATATAATTATAAAACTAGAATCAAATAATTGATCCTACACGACAGCACATTGAAGGTTTTTGGCGCCGCTGCCAAGCCTGGGGAGTGAATTGTTTAAATTCTTATTTATTAGTGTTTTAAGTTTAGTTTAAATTGCATAAATGTGTGCCTTGTTTGTGTGTTTACTTTCCAGCATTGGAATATTTTGCATATTGTGTGTTTATGAGTGCATGTTACAGCCAATTTGTAACATTCGAGTCTTAATACTCAATACGGCGTAATCATCTTCTTGGATACGTCCTTAATAAAAATTTTCTAAAACCCAATACAGCGAATCGACTCTAAATCATCAAGTACGGCGTATTCCCCAGTTTACCATTTTTCTTTCCTAGCTATTTTTAATTAACAGGTTAAAAATGGACAAACCCCAATATCACTAAAGAGGGATAAATCAGACTTCAAGAGGCGAAAGCTCAAAGTCAAAAATGGTGAGACTTTATGTCACAGGAACTCTTGCCATATTTCGGAAAGATTGGAATATTTGTGAAGATGAGTGATTACTGCTTTAACAAACTTTGAAACCAAATTGTCCTAGCCCATAGTCCATTGATAAAACATTAATATATGATGGGTGCGATGCAGCAATCTCATGTTGAGAACCCATGGTAAGTCCTCTTAAAAACGACAATGAAATGAAACAATTTAGAAAAATCGTTTGTGACCGAAAAGGGCGAAGCTGACGAGATAAGATTACAAACGTTAGGTTTATCTGACGAAAATTCATTATCCCCAATAAAAAATTTATGGTCAACCATTTGAACACGTATTCGAAATATTGAGAATGATTCAAAGTTCACAAAGCCTGGTCTCTAATCCATCACGCCGAGTCCATGAGGTAAGTATTTAATGATTTAGCTTCTTTAAAGATTTGTGAGAACTGAATTTCCCGAAGCCATTGAATTACAATGATACTTGACACCTAACATCAAAAATAGATCTCTTAACCAGCTGTCAAACTCGCGTAGTTTACACAACGTAAGATCGTACGATCTTAACGTGCCACCTGATAAACTCGGAGTAGGATCGTGTAAGGATCGCATCAGAGGTTATGATCGTAAGTGGATCGTAAACTTAGCACGTAAGATAGTAAGATTGCGTGTCGATTCGATTTACCAATTACCAAGTTTACTAACTTACCCACTACATACTTACTATCCCATTACTTTTTTAGGCCCAAAAAAGAAAAATAGGAAGTTCGATGATCATCAGTAATAATGTATTGACGCTTCATTTCTAGATTTTTCTAATCAATAAACCTAATTATCACTTTCCACAAATAAAAATTACCTGAAACAAATTAGGGTTCTTTTTTTTCAATTCTATTACCTAAACCAGAAAGTTTCTTACATGTATTGTTGTTTTTCACCCCTTTTACCTTTCATAGTTTTAAATATTAACCTTTATTTATTTAATTTAGATAGCTTAATTGTTTTGATACAAGTGATGTACTTTGTTTTGAGACAATTATTACGCATGTTAGTAATTTTTTAATTCCGCTAAATCTGAATAGTGACGGATTGCAACCTTGATTTTTTTTGTATACTTTACTTTGGTAATTTTAAATTTGAATTTGACATTTTCAAAAGGATATATATAAATGTATTATCTTTGTGATGAGTAAAATAAAAATAGTATGACGTCATTATATACCTTTCTTACAGAACATGATAAATTGGTAGGATCTTACGATCTCGATCCGATCTTACGATCTCGATCTTGCAAAGACAAAAACGATCCCAGGTAGGATCGCGATCTTGACAGCCTTGCTCTTAACTAAACCTACTATAAGTCCTCGACATATCGATGAATTTGATTTGAAAGATGAAACATCATTGTCCAAATGTGATGAAGAGGAACAAAACGTTTTATACTTTAATGATTTATTTCCTTTTAACGTAATTTATCCCGATGATTTAAAATCGGATACGGACAACAATAATAAAATCGATATTGAGTGACCTTCGGGGGATATGTCTGTCACACCATTACCTGATGTAATAAATGTCAATGCATAAGGGTCAAATAAGCTTTCGGAAACAAGTCATTATACATCTAATAAATTTTTCAAAACTGAAAATTTTATCAAGAAGCTAAATGTTAATATCATGGCTTGTAATTATCTTAACAACGTAATCTTTTAAAAAAATATATGTAGTCATTTGGTCCCTTATAGACGCCCAAATTGTTTTATAAGGATGGGATTAAATTTGGGCAAGTCTAACTTAAAGATTTTTTGTAAACAAGAGTGCTTGCCAGGAGACAACCCGGAATGTATTTTCAATATTCTTATCGAGTCTGTCTTCCTAGACTGTCTATACGACGTATCCAAACCCCATGGATATGGCATATTAACCTTCTGGACGTTATCCAGTCTTTATTTTCAACACAGTCTATACGACGTATTCATTAAATGAATACATCATATAACATGTAACAATAATGGCGTAACCTGGTAAGGATACGGGCATTATTGACTACCTGTACTAATTGTTTGTTTTATTTTTCGCATTATAAACAGAGATAGAGTTGCAGGTTATCTTCTAATATTTTATGCAGGACCTTGCTGTAAGAAAATTAACAATATGGTATACTCTGAAAATGACGCGTGTGTTGAACTCTAACGGGCATTATGACGCCTCATCAACACATTTTTGCTCAAAAACTCAAAATGGAGAATCACCTAGAGCAAAACATCATGGAGTTTTCCGTTCTAATTCTATTTTCCCTTATAATTTAATTGTTTTATCTATACAACGAGGACGTTGTATAATTTAAGTGGGGGGAGGGGGGTGGAGAATTAGAACGTATTTGTCTTTTTTTTACAAAATAACATGCAAAGTGCTTAAAAATGGCCAAAATTTAAAAAAAAATTAGCATAACTTTTGTAAAAATCACTAGTTACATTACCTAGCGCACTATAACCCTAGATACATATTATGAGAATTAAGCCTATTCTGTTTCCAACTGTCTACTAAAAATTCCACAAAATTATGAGTGTACCGGTGATGTAGTGGACTTTAGAACTTGGCCTGGTATATCACTCGAGACCGCCATGATTAGTACTATGGATTTAGATGGAGGAACAAGTTCAACTGATAAATTTCTAGAATTAAACCAAATAGCCTACATGTCATAAAAATAACTAACCACACTGGTTAGTTAACTCTCGTGTAACCCTTGATTACTCTCATTTTTAGAGTAAAATCCCCTAGAACAACTTGCTGAGCCATTCCTTTCTTTTTGTACACCATATTATATGTTTCGTTACACCTTTACACCTTAGCCTACCGTGTAGATTAAGCCTATTTTCACAATGTTGCTAGTTGCTTTCGTGTAAAGTTTTGTATTTCCTGTGTCAAAGTGAAATTTTTCTATCTCTGTAATGGTCGGGAAATTACACAATGCAATGGAAAAAATATGTAGCTCGTAAGTTTTTGCTACTTCGAGATATGAATCAAGTCCAAAAGAAAGTGTTACAATGAAAAGATATTCCGTACGAATTATGATATGTGAAGACGTAGAATAAAACCGAGATTTATGATAGTATTGGTTGAAAAGAAAGAAAAAGAGAAAAAAGCAAAAAAGAGAAGGAAGAAAAAATATCGGTCAAAAACTTTAAATCTAAGAAATCGTCATAGAGAGTATAAATTATTCTTGATCGTTACAAAAACAACGATGTTAAAGTCTCGTAAAGAAGTGCCGATATCACCACTTGTGTAAAAGTATGTAAAGAATGGGAGGTAAGGGAAGTTGACCCGTTATAGGTGAATGCCAACCTTAAGGTTGTTTTGTCATTTCTGTGATCAACGGCGTCTGACTATAATGTCGAGTCTTTGTCATGGAACGGTCGGGAAAGTTTACTATCAACCGGTACCTTTATTAGTCACTTAATCTATTTGTTTTTGTAATTTTACTTAACACCCATTTTACTTCCCTTTCCTAGCAACTAACCTTAGTGTCTACTCGAACGAGGACTTGTTCGAGCATGCATGTCTATTCCGTCATTACGGCCATGTATGCATGTCTCAGCTGCCTTGTTAGATGATGACTTTTGGTGAAAGTTAGAAGCTCCCTACCCTATATCATTTTTCATCCTAACCGCTGGTTAAACACGAACAGGGATGTGTTGGATTGTATATGTCTATTCTGTCGTTACGGCCGTGTATGTATGATACAGCTGCCTTGTTGGTGTGGTACTTATGGTAAAAGACTGTTAAATGATCAACCCTAAGCCTTCTTAACCCAATTTATCTTTTGACTTGTTTCTTCTCAGCTTTAGTGGTGGAGATGTGTATCCTTGCCAAGCCTATGATAGAAAGCTAATCACGACCGAGCAATTGAGCGTACTACTTAAATGTTGCACCCTAGATTAGTTGAGTGATCTGAGTGTTTTCATTTCCATATTTCGTGAGGAGCTTGCTTATGTACAGGTGATTAGGATAAAACGATGCTTAAACGGAAAACCCTCAACTTTGGTTGGGACACATTTTCATAAACTGAAACTTTTTCTAAAGTCTACTTAAGGACAAGTAGGATTCAAGTGGGGGATATTTGATAACATCAAATAACGCCACTTTATTATATCATTTATCCCGTCTGGTTTGCCCACTTTTATATAATTATTGCATTATTTGGTACTTAGATGTATGCTTTAAAGTTGCATAAATAGTATTAAAGATCAGGAATGATTTAGGTGAAGTCATGTAGCTAAAAGGCGCATATTTGAGCTAAAACTATGATATTTGAAGATGCTTGAAATTTTACCCAATTACGTCGTATCAACTAAGGATCGTGTATCTGCGCCAAGACCATTACACAATAAAACGCGTTTGACTAATTCCCGAATACGGTTGGTACCCATCTGTTTACATACGCCTGTAACTATGAAAATAACTGATTAGAAATACAGTAAATCATGTAAATTGGGAATGATATCACTAATTTTGATTTGAACGTACGCGCACTCCTAGAATCCAGTCCCCATACGTGTATCTACCTTGCCATAAACGGCGTATCAATCCTATTTCAGAACTATAAATAGAAGACCAATCATGTGCAATATCCATAATTCCTTATACCTTACTCAATACAGACAAATTTTAGAAGAGAATATCTAGCCACCAATGTCAAGCGTCAATCAGAATCCATAAAAGACATCATGTAATTTTTACTCACTTAACCCAGTTCAAATTAATTGTTTGAATTACCCTTGTATAATTACAATGGTTGAGGGCTAATACCCTCGTGTATGTAGCACCTTAATGAAAGATCAAATGTTGGTGTTTTAAAATTGAATCTTAATTTATCCGTTGATTGTTTTAATTATGTTTATCACCTCCATACATGTTAATGTGGTATGAATATGCGACCTATCATTCAATCTTTGATCAAGTGATACGGACCAAGTAATCTAGATACCGGGATAGCTCTCCATATCGTGTTTCATATTACTGGACCAATAGGATCACAAATAACGTTTTGTCTTTGTCTTTAAATTATGAGCTTAGTTGGACCGGTAGGTGACCCGTTTATGTTTCAACAATCATGCTCTTAATTTACTGATAAAGATTGGAATAGTAGACTACCAGTATATAAAACACCGTCAAACAATAAGTGGGTAAAGTCCCGTTGGGCTAGGGTTTTAACAGGATCACCACTGCTTTAATTCTCTAAGATAGATTATAATTAAACTAAAGGATGCTTTATGCGGATGCGTTAATTATGACAGGATTAATCGTGTCTAGGTCTTAGGATGATGTCCCGCCTAAGTCTTAAGAATGATATGCCGCTTCGAGATAAGTAAATCATTGCACTAAAACAAACAAAAACAGCATGAACCGGATTTAATATGGCTAATACAGTTTTCTATCATTTGGCTTGTACCGCTTTTCTATCTTCTAATCTTCTTCTTTTGTGTTTATTGTCTATTGAATTGATATTTGTTTCCACCAAACATGTGCCAGTCTCTCAGGCTGAAAACCCCCATATCATTAGACAACGTACATAGCATAGGTTTAACCAGTAAATAGACTAATTAAAATACTGATAGAATATAGGATTAATGTTCCACTCTTAGTGTTTGTGCCACCCTACTACCGCTAACTCCATCTTACCTGGGTACACTGCCGTTAAAGTGTTGTTTTAGGTTTGTCGGCTAAATATAAATTTAAAACTTGATAATCAAATAATTTACCCTACACGACAGCACATCATAAACATATAATAAGAAGAAAAGAATCAAACACCCCTACACACACAGTATGAATCAGAAAAGGCAGACACACATCCGACAAATAACCATAATCATAAATAAGAAACCAAACAGATATCGCAGTAGAGATTATATAAATTATTATCAAAGAGCAGAAACGTAAAAGACAACACACCCAGATAAGAACCTCTTAGTGTGAACACCCACACTAATCGAATATGTATTTAAAAGGTTCCTCGCCCGAGGTGGATCCATTAGTCCTTCTGGCAATCCCGGCTGGAGTGGCTCCGATGGTGTCCCCTAGGGTTCCCCTAAGTAGTCTACCAGTCATTCTAGTGCTTTGATAGATTGACTAAGTATCCCACGGATGGCGCCAATTTGTTGAAGTAAATATTCACACCTCGGAGAGTATTCCTGTTCCGGTAGAGCTAGAGCCCTTCAGGTTCCTGAAATATATGATACAAACGCGTTAGCCTCGTCTTGGGGTTATCCCAAGACCAAGCTCCGGCGTAAGGATGAGTAACGAGATATTTCGATAGTCAAGTATAAGTAAAATGTAGTGGAGAGTGAGATTAATAATGTGCTTGTAAGTGTGTAAATGAAACGTATTTATACACGTTCAAGGAACAGTGTCGGAACATTGTTCTTTCACTGTGCTCGTACTGCAGGGCATGAAGTTCTGAGCTATACCTAGTACTCTTGTCAGATGTCAAACGAAATCTTAGGGACACAATCCCGTGAATTCAGAAGAACGAGTAGCTTGTGTGTTTTCCGGTATATCTTTCGGAAGCCTTACCAGAGAACCTTTCGGAAATGTCCTCGGGTGATCTTTTCGGGTACCTCCGTCGTCAACCCATCTAGTATGTTGTTTGATTTCTTGATTTTGACAATTTGAAGTAGAAAGGTAAAAACATCACACATCAATCGAGAGGTTATGTGTCTAAGATAATACATCTTTGTTCTTGAAGATGTAAGATGTAAAACGAACATGCAAATGATGACTCATTAACTAAGATGTTACAGTTTAATTTGAAACATGTGCAATATTTTTTAGAGAATCTACAATGACTAAGGTGCACTAGGGCTGAGCAAACCAACCTAAAAACCGACCTGAACTGACAAACCGATCAAAATCGGGCCGAACCAAACCGACCTTATTCGGTTCGGTTTTTGGTTTTGTATATTCATGTCAGTTTACTCGGTTCGGTTCGGTTTCGGTTTGAACCGACGCTACTCGATTTTGAACTAATTAAACTGAATCGAACCGAACCGACCCGACCTTATTCGGTTCGATTTCGGTTTATATAGGGTTCACTCGGTTCGGTTCTCGGTTCGTATATTTCTCTTATTCGTTTTTGGCTTTTGTCGGTTTGAGTCGGTTTCGAACCGATACTCACCCCTAAAGTGCATCGTTGGTTTTTGAAAAATTTGAGATTAGCTGGTTTAGTCACTTTTACTGTATGTTCGGGGTTTAGTCCTGATAGTCTCGGAAACTCTCACCTGTGGTTCTTTTTTTGTAACTATCGTTAGTTTTACTAACAGAGCAGGGCATGCGCCTCAAGTGTGATGGGCAAAATTGTCAGTTTACGACGGAGAGTCTACTACACTTTCTGTCAAATATCACAAACCCCCATAAACCTCTTATACAATATTTTATTTTGATCACATTTCTTATTTTATTTGTTGCCTAAAATTTCAAAATCACAATAATCAAGCACAATATTTCATTTGATCTTATGGTAATGGTAGGGGTCGCAATTTCTGACCCGACACAAAACCCGAGCTGAACCGACATGAAAATTAATAGGTTCGTGTTGAATATAAATATATTTGGATCGGGTTTGGGTCGACTTATCTAACCTGTTTATTAAACATGTCAGGTTCGGATAGGGAATAAATTAATCGGGTTATTTTTTTCTTAAATTTAAAAATATTTATATTTTATTATACGGGTTAAATGAGTTATACGGGTCGACCCGCAAACCCATTTGGCGTGTTTAACCCATGTAATGTGACAACTTTTGAATATAAAACGGGTCAACCTGAACCCATTTAACCTATTCAACTCATGCAACCTATTTAACCTGCCAATCTACATATATATACGGGTTAAATGGATCAAGTTCGGGTTATGTGTAAACAGGTTAAGGTTGACATATTTGGCCCATTTATTTAAATGGGTCAGGTTCGGGTTGAGGTCATCTGACCCGCCAACCTGTCAACCCGAACCCGTCAACACGAACCCGACCCGAATTGCCACCCCTAGGTAATGGTGCCACCTACATTTGGTTAATCGAGCAAATAGTACAATGATCCCACAGTTATGAGTCCTTTATGGTAAGCTTCGTTTACTTTTTTTTGTTATTTGGTTTCAATATCATGTTATGAGCATGCATAGTTAAAAAAAACTGCGAAACTCGCATCGGAAAACTCACTTTGGAAAAACCAAGCCTCTTGGATAACAAGCCTCTTTTGCATAGCCATCCACATCATAAAAGAGTGTGTTTGAAATTAAACTAGGAGAATCAAATAAATAAGAGACTTGCATGGAATAGTTTATACTTGCCCACTCAAAAGAGTATTGGATTGAATGTTCTACACTTGAATAACATTGATCCCTGTATACCTTGTAAAGTTTTAGGTTTGATGGTAATATATCATAAAAAAAATTACCCATCATTTCTATTTTGCAGAAATCATAATCATTGGAGTATGATATAACCATCGATTCTATTGATACAAGCAGAAAACAAAAAAACTACCTCAAAAACCACTCAAAAAGGTTCATGTTTAAACGCAGAGATGCTTTCATGGTATTTGTCAACCAATGTGTAGCAACTGTCATGCTCATAATTTAATTTATTTATTTACTTGAGTATTTTATATTCGAAAGAATTTCATCTATATCTTTAAAAATATTGAATATTACATTAATATCTTTGTAAATTTTAATTTTACATCAATATCCTTTAAAACCTTAAAAATATTCATGTGTACCCAAAGAACCATTTTAAATACTAGTTGGATACCCGCGCATAATGGCGGCAATAAAAATTGCTAACCCAACTCGCTCCGCAATTCCCTACCCGCTTAGAGAATTCGTTTGTTTGGGTTTTCGTACCTCATATTAACACCATTCCCGCTTGTATAAAGACTCACACACTCTCTTACCCATCAAACATTGTCTCCAAAAGTATATATCTTTTACGAATCAAGTTTGTATTCAAATTAAAGTTAAAGTTGTTAAAAAATTCAAAATAAACTCACTAAAAATGTGAAAAGCTAAAAATTTATAAAAATATATCAAAATGGATGTTGAATTAAAGATCACGAAATTTTAGAAAATACGGTGAAATTAAATCATAAAAAAAATAAATAGATAAAAAGATATGTCAAATTGAAAATGAAAATGATTTTTCAATTAAGAAGTGACACATGTCACTCTATGATGTGATTTTCTAAAATAAGATGAACGGTAAAGATTGCACATTTTTATCTTAATTTTTAATGAACCCACATTGTAAATGCTTTATATAATAGTATAAATAACTAAATCTTTTCAATACTTAAAACTCAAATATAAATGGCTGATAATAAGTAATGTTACCTTTTTACCCCTTTTTCATCAAAATATTATAATATACTTAATGAAAGTGTGATACGACGTCGCATGCTCCACTCACACAAACACTGTTCATTATTACTGTAGCTACAGTGCTACAGTAGTAGGCCAGTCCTTTTTTTTTCCTTTTTTCCCTGGTGGTTATTGTTCATCGACCCACAAAGGAAAAAAAAAGCTTAAAATCCCCCTACTTTCGCCAAAAATAAGAAAAAAAAATTACGTTTACGACTTTCTATCGGCTTGAGCAAAAAAAAAACCCTTATTGAAAAAAAGATTGTCATTTAATATGAGAAAAAAAAACAAACTATTAAACATGAGACCGAAAAAATAAACCAAAAAAAAAATGTTCCGCAACAACGTGCGAAAAATTAACGCCCGCAGCAACGCGCGGGTAATCTTGCTTGTTACATTAATATTGAATCACGCTCAAACTTGACATTGTGAGTGAATCCTTAATAAAATTTGATAGACTGCTTGTCATTGTGTTGAACAATGGTTTTAAAAATATAGTGTAGGGATGGCAAAAAAACCCGAACCCAATAGGGAAATCCAAAACCCGAAGTTTTTGGGGCGGGGCGGGGCATGCTTATCGGGTTACGGGGCGGGTTTTGGGCCATTAACAAGGATTCTTATTGGGTTCGGGGCATAACATCCCCGCCCCGCCCCGCCCCGAAACTATAAATACATATCGATATATTATTTTCATATATTGTTATGTTAGTATTTACGTAATAAACCAATATTATCAAAATTTTGTAGTATTATATCTTTGCAATATTTCAAGTTGTGATTAATAAAAACTTTTTTGTGTAATGTTTTTTAAAAGAAGTTTTGATTTTTTTTAACGTGGTTATAATTATTTATGTATAATTTCTTGAAAACTTATGAACGCTACTAATTATTATATTATTAGTAGGTTCTTGATTATTCATATTATTGCATGTAATCACATTTGTAAAAAATATGGCGTAAAAATAATAATAAACGGAGAACAGCGTGTATTTGGTGGAGCAATGCGCTCGTAAAGTCACCCCAATAAGATCTCCAACGGGGATCGGAGCGGGTTTGGGGGAGCATCTCGCCCCAATGGAGCGCCCCGATAAGATCCCCATTGGAGATCGGGGCGGGTTTGGGGCGTGGTTTGCTAATCGGGTTTGGGGATAGAGGGTCGTCACCCCGCCCCATGGCCATTCCTATGTCGATTTATGTTATCAGGTTTAATTTATAGATCTCGCTTCGTGTTGTTTCTCATTGAATATATCACTTATTATTCTTTGTGACGTTTCTATTTGTTAAAGATTTTACTCTTAACATATTCGGTTATTTTTTCCAAAAGTATATATGTGTTATCAAAAGTAATGCAAATAGTTAATAGTTCACGAAAATTAGTACTAAACAACATATAATTTGCTAGACAACTAATAAAGATAAATAATATGACCGACTTTCAAATCTATTTGACACAAAACGAGCACATTAGATCTAGGTCAAAAGTGGTTGT
>BQNB010054141.1:828-13735 GCA_026074375.1 Tanacetum coccineum | reverse complement strand
GCTACAGTAGATGGCGTTTCTGAGAAACAGATAACAGACTTTGCACCTGCTATAAGAGCTATTCGTGATAGGCTATAAAAGGCCCAAATGTTGTACCATACTGACACGCCGACAATTTTTTGTACATTAATGAAAGTTGTGAGTGAATTGATTAGCAAAAGCATAGTCTATCAATAAGCATATGATGCGAGTAAAATAGAACTCGCAAAGTTTGATTATTTGCTTTATGTGTACATTAAATGTTGATTACAATTTTTATCAAAGTCCCAAAATGGTTTTGATATTCTGGAAAAGTTAACGGGCTCACAACCATCATATGAGAAACAAGTTTAAATCTCCCATAGACTAAAAGTAATGTATTATCTTTATATGGTATTATCCTTATAGTAAAGGTGGGTAAGCAAGAGCTCCTTTAGCCATTTATTCTGTCACATCATTTTTCGCACCATACAAGCAAATTGTCATAGGATAAGAATTAGCATTGACACAGTGCTCCCGCCGCAACGCGCGGGTTTTCAAAACTTGTTCTTTACATTTGTAACACCAAATATGCATATAGGGGCTAATTAAATAATTATCCGGGAGATCATCATTTTGAAAATGAGAAAGCCACCATCTAATGTGGAAAAAAAAATGAGGATAAGATGATGGAAATCAGGAACTCGATCCCTAGTATTGGACGGGAACATGGGTTGCCAGGTTGACTTGGTCCATAAATGCGGCAGCTCGTTTGGTTCTTTATTACTGTACTTGGTTGTTTTCAGCAAGTTAAAGTACCTAATATTTTACAAACTATCAACATGAATCCTCCAACATTACAACAAATAACAACAACAACCCATAGCAGTTTTTATAAGCAGATCTCAAAATTTCAATCCTATATATGTGAAAACATAGACTAGAAACTAGAAAGTATACTGACATGTTTCTTTAATGGCATATTCATAGGTTAGCAAGAAGCTAGCAAATTTAGAGTACAAAAACAACTACAACAAAATAATGTGAGAATTGCACGGGTTATTAGTTATTACACTCCAATTAAGCTTCGCTTTCTTGTTCATACTCGAGCAATCTACATGTGACACACCGGGACATGCCCCGAGTTAAATCAAGTTTATGATAAGAATACAGTTCTTTGAACAACATGAAAACTTCTACAGAATACAGTTGTATACTCGTATATATTTTGTCACTAATGGCGTCCACCCTTCGGTTAATTTGTTTTGACATTTTTTATCCTTTGTCGGCCGTAGTGTCAAATCCAGGATAACTTTAGGTGCACGCGGCCAATGGAGACCCGCATAAACATTTATTATGAAAATACTCGTTGCTTGTCAAGTCTTGCAAGTTTCCACCTTGTGGGATTTGTCCACACAACCTATTATAACTCACATTCAAAAAACCCAATCCAGTCAATGCTTGTGGCAAACTCCCAAATATCTTATTATGATTCAAATCTAGATGTGTCAAACTTGCAGGAACAACCACCTCCGACATATTAAACTCGAAACTATTCCTCGAAAAATCAGCACTCTCAATAGTCTTGTTTGGTCCAAAAAACATGTTAATGTCCCCTGTGAGCTGGTTTCTTGAGAAATCGATCAAGGTGAAGTTTAAGTACCCTATTGATTTAGGTATTGTTCCAGTAAGTTGGTTATGTGAAAGATAAAGATCTGGGATTGATCCTTTGAAGTACCCGAATGAATCTGGGATGACACCAGTAAGTTTGTTTCTGTCAAGATGTAGAGCACCAAGGTTCGTTAAAGATGCAAGTTCTGGTGGTATAGATCCCGTTAGCTGATTGAATGAAAGCTCTAGAAAAAATAGATTTTTGAGTTCCCCAATGAAGGAAGGAACTGGCCCGGTTAAGTTGGTCCAACTTAACCGTAGCATGGTGAGGTGTGTGAGTTTAGATATAGCGAATGGGATAGTTCCCGTGAGGTTTGTTATATGTCGGAAGACTAATGTTTGGAGGAATGGTAAATCACCAACAGCGTTCGGGATTTGGCCTGAAATATTTGCCTGGAATATGGTGAGAGCAATAATACGGCCTGTCTTCAAATCGCAATCGACATTGTACCATTTGCAACAATCTAGTGATTTTTGCCAAGAGGCTAGATGATAAGGGTTTCCTAGTGATTGTTTAATTTTAAAGAGGACTTTTTCATCCTCTTTGTTGCAAACTTGGCAGAGAGATAAGATTGGGAGAGTAAGAAAGATGAGGAGAGAAATTGTGAAGAATGATTTCCTCATTTTGGTAGTTTGTTTGTGTGTGGTTCTTGTGTATGGCTTTGGTTGTGTATTTATACGAATCTGGAGAGGCAAAGTTGATAACGTCTTCTTAGTTTACTTGTAATTATTTGTGAAAGTTACTTTATAGAAGGAATGTATGACTTGAGTACATCAGATAGTATGACTAATTATAAGGTGACCCATGGCCCATGTACGAGTTATTTAGAGCATCCAATGTGGTATACTTTTGATATCACATTAACTATCTTTAAACCTTTTGATATTACAAACAATTTGACTTATATCAAAATCTTGTGCATGTGTAGGACTCGAGGCGGAATTGAATTAAATTGGACTCGATATACTGAAGGAATGACAATATTTGTCTGGTGGAGAAACAATAACCTTAACACAAGTAGAATTGATCATGCAATAAAAGAAAACAAATGCGGTTAAAACTATAAGAATCATGTATTACACTAAAATTTTGATCATGTTTAAACAAATTGTTTGCCAAAGCAACACGTATATAAGAGGGAAGCTAAGGGACTTACGAGTAGCTAGTACAAAATTTATACAACGTACCTTATGGTTGAGACCCCTTTTATCGAGGTGATTGACGAGACTACTGAATTTGAAATTGAAAATGATCTCTATATGGTTTCTATTCAAGAGATAAAAAAATGGTGTCATAGATGCTCTAGAACGATGAAAAGTTCAGATTTGACATAATTCAAATTCAAAGTTCAATCTGGGAAAGCCTTTAACAAAATCATGATCCATCTCAAAGTTAAGGGTAAGTAAATAATATGATTCCAGTTTGCTCGACGCTATGTTTAAATTCAAATTGTTCAAAGCAAAGAGACGGACTAAGCGGGGCTTTTGAAATTGTAAACCTTGAAAACAATGGTCACAGAACACCTACTTTAATAAGTGATGGTTCAAATGATTGTAGTAATTTATAAGGGAGCATCTACAATCAATCGTTCTCTTGATAAAGACAATGTTTTACAAGTGACGATTTGGGATCCGCTTTAATTAGAAAGCTACAAAAAAATACAAAGAAAGAGCATATAAAAAACATGTTCGTGTTTGTTGTTCAAAAAGGGGTGACAAGGAGCTCAAGTGTTTACAGACTTAGGGGGATTCAAAAGACGTTCAAAAGCTAATCGAATGTGGCAGCATACAACGGTTTTGTGAAAAAACTTGCTGTCACTTTTGATTCAATAGACGAGAGCTCAGAAAGAGATTTTGATTCCGATAATGATGATATTGGTTTATTTGAGAAATCAAAAGAATGGAATTTTTTTTTTAACGTTAGATTCTTGAATAAACTAGTTGAGATATGTTCTCAAATCAAGTTGTTAAGTTGCAATATTGGTTAATGAGTTGCTTATATTTTACTTAGGCATTTGATGGAGTTTAATCAATTTAAGACTACAGTTGGTTTCAATTTTGGTGGTTGTTGTCAAAGCTGGT
Source organism: Tanacetum coccineum (assembly GCA_026074375.1). NCBI lineage: Eukaryota > Viridiplantae > Streptophyta > Magnoliopsida > Asterales > Asteraceae > Tanacetum > Tanacetum coccineum. Next base: position 10,024 of record BQNB010054141.1, on the reverse strand, counting down.
TAGTGTGCTTCATTCTAAACTTTGATGAAAAGCAATTGGTGTTGTTAAAGTCATTAAGGTCTTAAGTATTTTTGTCATGTAATTGGGCATTGTTTGGTGTGGCTCTCAACTTGTTGCAGCTCTCAATTTGTGTTGGTGCTGGCAACTTCCTTCTCCATTTCTCATTGTCAACTTGTAATTTGTTTCAGTTTTTACTTTTATTTCATGTAGCAGCTCTCAAGTACATGTACACATACATTTTGTAATTTGTATGTCAACTCTCAAGTGTTCTTTGGTATAGTTAATCTATACCTTATCAATATATCACAACTAGTGCAATACCCGTGCGTTGCCCGGGTGTACACCTATTTTAGATAACGTTTAGATAAGCTATATCTATTAATATATAAAGTTACAAAGATAATTGATGCAACAAATCGATGTCATACCATAAACGACATATATAGTACTTCAAAATTCGATATTATTCAACAAAATTCAAAGTTTGAGGTCTTCAACAACATTTTTAGAAATGGATAGCCGAATTTTGGTGAAAAGTTGTTGAGTAAATTGATAGTAGTACATGTAATGATTTCAGTGTTACACTGGAGTATCACATCATAAGGAGATTCACAAAACAACACTGTTGTCCATTATACCATCATTCGTAATCTTAAAAAATGAATACACACTGTTGTCCGTTATACCATCATTCGTAATCTTAAAAAATGAATACACATAGAAATATATTGAGAATACCTTGCGTTTTTCGAACCTGTTATAAGATTTTATATCACAAACCTTATTGTGGCAATTATATTTACCATCTTGATCTAGTTTTTTGTTTACATAGAGTGACCTAAAATTGCAAGTATTATTGGTAGAATGAATGATATTTGTTATATTTCTATATATTTCTTTTTTTCTTTTGGTTTCATAAATTGAAGTGTGGAATAAAATGAAATGTATCAAAGATGCTACCGAAGCTTTGTGATGTCTTGCTCATTTTGTTAATGTTTCTCTTTAAGTATGACTTTTTAAAAATGTGTTACAGTGAAATGTAATGCAAATTATAGAGTATGTTTTACTTAAAGAAAAACATGACTCTTACAATTAAAGTGTATACTTGGTAAATTTTTTTTCATATTAGATATTGAAAATAACATATTTATAGGTAATTTTATGCAATGTTCTTGAAAAACCGGGTATCCTAATCGACTCGGTCGAGTCTTCAGGTTACGGGTTTCATTCAACCGGTTCGACCTTACGGTCAACCGGTTTTACAAACATCCTAAAAAAAATATTTGCAATCATAAAAAAAATGTTTATTTATATAAAATATGAATATACATTTATATTGAGCCTAAAAACCATATATAATTATGTAACATGTAACAAATAAAATTACGTCACAATTTATATATAAAACTTGTTTATTTGTAAAAAAACATGAAAACCCAAACAGGTCTCGGAGTATGAGTTGACCCGAGTCATTCAAACCGGAGAGTCTAACCGAGTTTCAAAAATATTAAACCAAGTTTAATTTAAGGTTATTTTTCGACAATACCCCGTCTCCAAAGGTTGACGGGGGTCCGCCACCGGGTTTCAAAACATTGATTATATGTATGTTTCATATATTCGGTTATTTTGACTCGCTTCCAAAGTTCCAATCCATTTCTAATCATGTCACTAAATAAAGAATTATTGGTACATTTATTGGTAGCCTTATATGTATTTGGTGAACTCGTGTTTTAATTAATCAACGGTATTACTAAAATGGTGGCAAAAAAGTAGGACAACTTTGACTTTGACTTTTAATTTAGTAGCTTAGATATTTTTATATATGATCGATGGATAAAAAAACTTACATGTTATTATTGTTTCTCACTGCTCTGCTAACAATAGAAAGGAGAATTTACCGTTAAAGAAAAAGAAGAAGAAAAAGAAAAAGAAAACAAAACAAAACGAATATAAATCTGATCAACTAGTATACCCGAGTGCTTGACAGTTGGAACCTTGGAACTAGTCAAACATAATAATAACGTGTATTTTTGTAATGCAAGATATTTACATGCTTTCTATTTAGTGGTCGGGAGACATGTCTAAACTAACGTCTTAATTGAGAGTTTTTATGAACCTTCCAAATAAGATGAAATAAAGGTTTATGACCACTCATTAAAAAAAATACACCCTTTAGACGTATATCCGCGCATAGTGGCGGAAATTCCTAGCGGTAAATAATTGTAGTGATAAAAAACAGTTTATGGGTTATAAACGAAAAATAATACAAGTTTGATGGTATAGAGATTAAACATAATGTTTTGAAACCCGATTCGACCCAGCCGGTTCAACCGGTTCTGGTCGAAAAAATAGGTTAAATTAAACCGTTTTTAATATTTCAAAATCAACTAGTAAAATCTTTCATGTCTATTTGTTTGTTAAAAAATAAAAATTAATTAAGAAGGTTGTTACATTTTTAAATTAAAAAACTACTTTTCTTTATCTATTTAAATTTGGTATTCTCTTTGTCAAGATGTAAACATGTGTTAAATTGCTTATGTAAAGTAAAAAAATACCATCAAAACTTGTACACTAACATAATGTCAGAGTTAAAGTTTTTATCAAATTCCAATGTTGACAATTTAAATTCTTAATTGATGTTTTCAAAAAAGTTCATGTCTTAAAAAGTTTAGATTGATTTGAATTTCATATTGCAAAATTTAAATTTCTCAATGTTCGAAGTTATCAAAAAATTTGAAAATTTTGAAATGATTAAGATTCTTGAAATAGTTGTAGGGACGGTGCATCACTATTAATAAATTTTAAAACTTTAGTGGATGTTGATCCATTTTGAACAGATCTTACTTAACTTGTTAAAGCTTAGTTGTGTTGGATAGATCCAAAACAACTATAGTAGAAACTAAGATTGAGAATATCACAAACTATGCGGAATCTAGTTTGTAATACTAAGAAGAACAATGAAACAGTAAAACAAGATCTTGCTAAACTTTCAATATATTGAACACAATCAAAGTTACAGAATAACCTTGAAACTATGAATACTAACTATGAGAAAATGATTTCTAGATCTATATTACTAACTATGCCTTAGGGTTTCTTTTATACACCAAGAAACCCTAATGGGCTTACAAAACGCGTCAAGTGATCAATGCATATCTATTCCTAATATATCTCATGCATATCACTTTAGCAGTACTAACTATATAACTAACAGTACTAACTATTATAACTAACAGTACTAATAAACTGACAGTACTAACACTTTGTACTGGCAGCACTAACTATTAAACTAACAGTACTAATGACTTAGACTGTTTTCTCTAATCTTCACCAGCAGTAGCTTCTTCAACCAGCAGTAGAAACTTGAGAAGCCTTTATTCCCAACAATCCTCCCCTAAACTTGATATTCATCTTGTTAATCATCAAGTTTCTTCATTATCAGCATCTTGAGCACTAGGAGGATGTATCCAAACACCTTACTGCCTTGGTCTGTTTGCTTGATAGAAGATCTTTCTTAAAAGTTCTCTAGACATCTCACTATCTGCTTCTACTAATAGTCTAGCCACCATCATCAATCCAAGTGTTCCTCTGGTTAAAGGATATTCTTTCTCAACCAACATGAAGATTCATGTCCTTTTACTGAAGATACATGGTGAACACCACATGTATCATAAAGCCTCCATACAAAAGGATCATGCATATATCTTTCAAGCTTCCACAGAATATCATCATTATCTGGTTCAAACAATCTTTTCAGTTCAACCCACAATTCCTTCTCTTTATCATCTGTAGGCTTTGTTGTACTGAACCTCTTCTTAACCAAATCCCAAAGCTTAACCAGGTCATCTCTATCAAATTTCTTCAACATATCAGCAAAAATCCGATAAGCTTATGTATGGTTTCCAACTCTGATAATTCTCTAATACCTTCTTGTGTCTTTAGAGTAAACCTCCCAGTCTATGGTTGGATATTTGACTTGTAAGGCTTCAACATATACTTCTTCCACTGGAACTACCACTAATAAATTTTGTAGTTCTTCTGATAATTCTTTTTCCTTTTCTGTTGATTGTTCTTCACCTGAACCTGAAGCTTCTCCAATCTTTTGTCTTTTAACATTCTCTTTATCAGTTTCTACTCTTGGTCTCTTCTTACTGCTTGCTGCTTTCTTTCCACCTTCTTCAGAATCCATAGGAATAAATTCCTTAATCCACTTCTGCTCCTTTTCATATAGCTTCTGAATTTCTTCAAAACTCTTATTCTTCAGTTGATTATAAGTGGATCTACCTATGTTTTTCAGGTAAATGATCATCTTGTTTCTTAATTGAATTTTGGTAGGTGGTTTGTTTCTGATTTGTTCAGCCCTTTGTGCAGCAAAGAACCTCTTCCTTTTTGCAATTGTCTCCACTAAAAATCTAGCTTGCTCATCAATAGAAAATTGCTCTTTTTTTTCTTAAAGTCTTGCAGCTAACAGAGGATCTACCTCCATTCTTGCTTGAACATTATCAAATTCTGCAATCAAAGCAGCATTAGATGCTTCTTCTTGTGCAACTCTTTCTTTTTGCATTCTTTCCAGTTCAGCCTTGTCTTCTTTATGTAATCTTATAGCCAGCTCTTCATCCTTTTGAATCTAAGCCTTTATAGGGTTCTTAGGAGTAGGTTCAGGCTCCACCATCTTCCCTTTACCTTTATCTTGGCTTTGTACTGTTGGTACTGGTGTTGCTCTCTTTGGTTCTTCTTCAACATCACGAATCACTACTAAGGTTGTTCTTGATCTTGTGCTCCTTATAGCCACAAGTGTATCAGCAATAGTCATCATCTCATCTTCAAAAATATCCCCAGCAGTACTTGTAGAAGAATCAGCAATACTAACATTTGAAGGTCAAGCAGCACTAACATCAATACTAGCAGTATTAACTGTATCCCCAACAGTAGTAATTTGTTTAGCAGTATTCCTCCCCTGAGTTTCAGCATCACCTTTAACATTCTCCATTGCATTATCCACATTAAGCTCAGCAAAGTCACTATCATCAAACATTGGCTTTGTCTTGTCACTTTTCCTTCCCTGTTTGGATACATACTCCTTATCCAAACCCTTTCTCTTGGAGGTACCAATCTTGAAGAGTTTCATCCCTGAAGTTCTTTCCCTTTTCTTCTTTTCCAATCTTTTGACTTTGTTTTTTAGCTTTTGGATCACCAAATCTTGAGCAGTCTTTGATTGTTCCAAGGCAAGAACCCTGTTTGACAAGTTTGTACAAATAGCCATCAATTCATTTATGTTAGGTCTACCCTCATCACTTCCAGGTGTGTGACCTCCTGAGAGAGGTGAATCATAGGGTGTTGGTGGTACAAAATCCGTTAAATCATCTTGTTCAAGTCTTTCCTCATCACTTCCAGGTGTGTTACCTCCTGGGAGAGGTGAATCATAGGAATGTTTAGATGCCCTCTCAGACCTAGTCTGAGCAATGACACCCCCATGGCTTCTTGGCACCTGGGTCTGTCACCTGAACCAATTTCCTGAGAAAGAAGATCATTAGACATTGCCATGGATTGGGTCTTAGTTATGTTACCACTAGCCTGTGCTGCATCTAAGCTAACAGCAGTAGTGGTAGCCCTCACCACTCTGTCATCCCACTCCTTAAAGACAACCTCATCTGCTACATTTGGTATAGGCACACTAGTTTGAGGTAACTGAGTGTCCTCTTGTAAGGCTTGCCTAGGTGTTTGAATATTTTGGGGTGATGATAATTCAGTAACAGGGATTTGTTCTTCAATAATAGGTTGAGTAGTAGAAGGTGCTGGTTGGGGATCAATAATAGTTTGAGGTAACCGGGTCATTTTCCTAACGATTTGAGAAATTGAAACCTCGCTTGATATTGGATATTGATCTGAATGGGTTTGAAGATTGATTGGGTTTTTTATAACTACTAATTAAAAACAAGCAATAAAAAACAATTAAAGCACTTAATAATTAACGGGAAACAAATAAAATGCGACTAATAAGCAAATAAACTAAATTTAACTCCTAAAAATGTAAACTAAATTTCTAAACCTAAGATAGGACAAAAGAAAATTTTAGGAAAAAGAAAAACATTTTTTTTGATTATTTGGAATTTATTATGAATTAAAAACTATTTTGAATCTATTAAATATTACAAAAATAGCAATTAGGAACTAAAACTTGAGAAAGAATGATTATTTAATACTTAAACAATACTAAGAATAACTTATAAACTTCCAGAAAACTATTTTTACCTATTTTTAAAATTAAAATAAAGGCTTAAATAATGATAATTAAAATCTAAACGAGGGGTTGAAAATGATTTTACTGAATGTAAACCTAAAGCTAATTTTTTATAAAACTAAAAACTATTTGATTGTATTTTTCTGAAACTTTTTCTATTTTTTTATGTAATTTTTTAAGATTTTTATTTCGAAAACTCTTAAAATAAAATAAGATGAAAAATTACAAAAACATTTCAGGAAAATCTAAATGTAACAAAGATTACTATGAAAAATAAAAGGCAGAAACTCAGCCTTATTAAGATAAGCCTGAGAAAAGAACATATAAGGCTACGGCTTATATTAAAATCTAATGAATAAAAATTGTGAATAAAGGATTAATGAAAGGAGAAGTTAACAGGATGAGCTAATGTAGTCAAAGTGTTAAGGCGTTGGGTCCTATAAGTGTGAGGTCTGGGTTAAAAGGCAGGCAAACCCCTTTTTGCTCTTTTTTAAATTTTTGACTTTTATGAAAAACTAAATACTAGGGCTTAAGGAGGACACAAAATTAAGCAATTTTAATAAAGGGAACATAAGCTGAAACTAACTAATAAGCTCTTAAACAGCTTATCAAAGCTGTTGTATCAGTAAGTGAGCTTTAAAGCTCACTTTTACTTATTTACTTGCAATAAGCTCAAATTAAGCTTAATTTTAAAAACAAAAGAAGTTTTGGAAAGCTTGTGATGTGCTTAATCTATTTATGAAAAGAAATTTGAGCTTAAAACACTAGAAGATAACTGAAGATGATGATTAAAGTAGCATACTCAGGAAACAAATCAATAAGCTCAAAACCAAATTAAGCTCAAATGCTCAAAAAGCAACCTTAGACTCTAATCTTTTGAAAACAAAACAAACACCTTATAAGCTACTTATCTAAACTATAAATTCTAACCTTATAAGCTAAAATTTTGAATTTAAAGACTAGGATCTAGATGGTACTATTTTTGGTCTTTTGGCTTTTTATGAAACTTTTAAGCTTAAATGTACTAAGGGAAATAAGCTAGGAAATGAAAATTAAGTTTTAAACGGAATTAAGTTATACCTAATCTAAATCCTACTCTAACCTTAAAAGCTAAATCCTATGATTACCTAGTTAAAAATTAAGCCAAAAGTGACAGTAGAAACACCTTAGTTCCTACTGATGCACTTTGCACAAGTGCAAAACAAATAGTGCAGGTTACCTAAAGGATTCTACTGCACTAAACACACTCAAATAGAGTGTTAAAACACAGACCAAGCAAGATCTAACCCTTGAAAAGCTTAGATCAAAGTTTCATAAGTAACAAGATAAGACTAAAAGTGCCCTAGTGCTGGCACACAAATTTAAACCCCTCATTTGATCAAATCTAACATCTAACTTTTGAAAACTCATTTTTTACTAATCTCTAATGATTTAACAACTGACTTAAGTAAAAACCAAGACTCACTTTGACTATTTGAGGTCAAAGTGAGTTATGCCAAACACTCCTTTATACACTTGACAGTTTTTGAAAAAGCTTAGGAAATGAAATCTATTGGACAATTTATCACTACCAGATATTTAATAGTTAACAATAAGCATAATTAACATGAATTAATAACTGAATCTAGCTAAAACTTAAAATCCACAAGTTATACTACTATTTTTGGTGTTTTTATGTTTTTATGACTGAATTTAAGAAAACAAATTACTATAACTAAAAAGCTAAGAAAACAGATGCAAGTTTATGACTAATGAGACTAATAAGTACAATCAAGCAAAGAATTAAGCACTAAGAGAAACAGATAAGCAAAATAAACATAGAAGCATATAGACTATTAAGCAAATTTTTTAATAAATCTAAACTATGAATTAAAGAACAAAAGTAATGAAAACTAACCCTTAGCTTCAGCTAAACAGAAGCTTACACACAATTAAGCTGCTACAAGCTCTCCTAGCTTATAAATAAGCTAAGAGTTAAGTCCTTCTTTGACCCTTCCATAATTGGTCAAACTTCCAAAAAGCTCAATAATCCACAAGTGTATGTTAAGATGATTAAAGGTTTGGATATGATTAATACTGAATTAAATAAGCTCCATTTCAGCTTAAAGACTGAAAGAGCTTAATATGAGCTTATTAGCTTATTGAGACAGATAGGCTTATTAAGAGAGCTTATTAGTTGAAAGCTATGAAACTTTATGACAAAATTAAAACTAAATTTAATTAAAAAGAGCTGAATTACATTACTTAAAAGAAATTACAATTGAATCAAAATTACATTTAAGCTTTTTTACAACTACACTAGGCTAGAACTATAAAAAGAAAAAGATATTCGTGTGTGTGTGATGAGGGTGATATTTATAGCACCATAGTGAAGCTTCTAGGCCTTTGAGTTTGTTAGAGGCGCCCATCAATCTCTGCCATCCAATCAACCAATCATTGGGGCTAAGTTTTGAGCCGTTGGATCACTAAGTGACCTCACACGGATTGCCAAGCTGGCAATCCGTTAGAGGCTCACTTATGTTTCTTCTCTGAGTAGAAATAGTACAAAACCCACATTTCATTTGTGCTTCTCCATTGATGACGTGGCTATGTGCTTGAGTAAGGTGCTTAGATCTCTTGATTTTACTAATCTATCCCTTCCATCTTGTTTAGGAGCTCATGAATAGACTTACTTGCCCCTCAATTTCCATTTGCCCTCTATTTTACCCTGGCTAGTGAATTTGTAGTGACGATGAACAGTAATTAGGTCTTCGCGGCCTTTTACAACTGAAACGGGTAACTTATTTTTAAACTTTGGCCCTTTGACAAATTCAGTCCCTCTCTTTTGTTGTCTCAAGGTATAGTATAAAACGATTTTGAGAAATTGCAAGATTAGTCCCTGTGGTTTATAAAAAGGTAAATGGACTAGTGAAATGGGCTTATGGATCCGGGTGTGGCCCATTTATGGATTTTTTT
>BQNB010054140.1:0-39672 GCA_026074375.1 Tanacetum coccineum | reverse complement strand
TGATTTCAAACACATGGAGTTCGTATATAAGTCTAGCATCATTGGGGTACCAATTTTAGTGGCGATCAAGCTTAATCCATCCGATATGTAAGCAACCAACATGACATCATGAAATTTTACCCAAACAGGAATACAAGACAAATCATCTTTAAGAAGGTTCATAGAGGGCGACCATTTATTTAGAAAAATAAGGATTTCACGAATCATTCATGGGCCATCTCTAAGCACCGAATCAACACCCTCATTAGATGAGAACTTAAAAAATAAAAAACTTTCACCATCCTTACTTTTTAAACCATATTTGTCCCACTTGTTGCGCACAAACCATTCCATGACAGGAAATGCAAGCCTTTTGCCAATAAAATACTATAAAGTGAATTTTTCCTTCTATCATTTACCTCATAAACCAAAGCCAAAGGTAACCAAACGTCATCATCAGCATCATTTGGCACAGTAGCATCGAGTATCTGAAGATTAGCCTTGGTCACAGATGTAGGGCTAAGCTTATTAGTGTAAGATGAGGAAATTTCATTCGTATCACGTTCATTACCAACTTGTTCACTCACATTCTTATTGGGGGACGTAGGTACAACATTAACAACATTAAAAATAGGATCCGCCCCATATTTAAATCGTTAGGAGTACTAGAAATAACCGGAGCATTGGTTGCATTAGGCGTACCACTTGGATCAAAAGTGCTCGTCCCAACAGTATTATTAGAACCAACATTCGTCCCATCATTGACCTTAGAAGGATGATCCAAACAAGCATCACCTAAAGCTCTATCATTCTTATTTTTCTTCTTCTTTTGACCTCCACCTCCTGAATCTAAAAAACCCGCTTTCACCATCCAACCAAGCAAATACAGTAAAATACGAAGAAAACGTACTGTCAATCTTCAAAATTTATGTAGAAACACTAATTGGAGAATTAGGGTTTTTAAGTAGCACACGAATTTAGGAATCACATGATCAAACCCTAAGCAAAAGTTATGATTTTGCTAATCTGTAGTAATTAAATCACGAATAAAATTCAGTAACGGCTAGAAATCTTAAAAAAAACCCTAAAAGAGGAACAATCGCATAAACCACAACCTTGGATTACAGAACTCGCTTATATCTTATCAAGGATCAAAACAAACTCGGTAACAAGAAGAAAGTTTGAATAAAAGATTACTAATGATCGCAACACAATCGTGAGAACCCTAATCGCACAATCTTAGGATTAAAGAGAACGTTAAGATATTTAGAAGAATAAAAAGAAGGAACATTAATGAATAGGAAGTATGAATCACAGGAATGATCGATCACTTGAGGGTTGTTTGGAAATCGCAGATCTCCATAATCGCCAGAGGTTGTACTAGGGTTTTTTTCTTGGGCTATAAGACTATTTGCTAAAATTATTCCCGAGGACATGTTAAAAAATGGGAGAACATGTCCTCTCCATGGTAAATTTACATAAAAAATTATTTTTAGTTAACAGTATGTTTAAAAAATATATACATAAATTTATTTAATTTATAAGTATTTAATTATGATATTAACAATAAAAAGAAATTATATTAAAAAAATTCTAAAGATATTATATCGTCCTAAACGTTAACGATGTTATCGTAGGTATCGTTTTGGGTTGATGTTGGTATCGTTTGTATGTCGTATGTAGGTATCAGATGTTAAACGGATAAGTCAATTTGATATTGTTATACGAGACATGTTAAACGAACGATTCAAGATTGTATTGATAATCCTAAGATGTTAAATGGATGAGTCGAGTTGGTATTGATATACATAAGATATTAAACGGACGAGTTGAGATGGTATTGATATACATAAGATGTTAAACGAACAAAGTCAAGATGATATCGTTATACATGAGATGTTAAACGGACGAGTCGAGATGACATTGTTATATATAAGATGTTAAATGGACGAGTCGAGATGATATCGTTATACATGGGATGTTAAATGGATGAGTCGATATGATATCGTTATATGAGACATGCTAAATGGATGATTCGAGATGATATCTTTATACATGAGATGTTAAACGCATGAGTCAATATGATATTCATATACAAGACATGTTAAACGAATGAGTCGAGATGGTATTGATATACATCAGATGTTAAACGGGTGATTCAAGATGATATCGTAATACATGAGATGTTAAACCGATGAGTCGAGATGATATTCTTATACATAAGATGTTAAACGGATGAGTTAAGATGATATCGTTATACATGAGATGTTAAACGGATACGCTGATATGATATCGTTATACGAGACATGTTAAGCGGATGAGTCGAGATGGTATTGATATACATAAAATGTTAAACAGACGAGTCAAGATGGTATTGATATACATAAGATGTTAAACGGCCGAGTCGAGATGATATCTAATACATGAGATATTAAAAGGAAGAGTCGAGATGATATTGTTATACATAAGATGTTAAACGGACGAGTCGAGATAATATCGTTATACATGAGATGTTAAACGAATGAGTCGATATGATATTGTTATATGATACATGTTAAATGGATGAGTCGAGATGAGATCGTTATACATTAGATGTTAAATGCATGAGTCGATATGATATTCATATACAAGACATGTTAAGAGGATGAGTCGAGATGGTATTGATATACATCAGATGTTAAACGGACGAGTAGAGATGATATCGTAATACATGCGATGTTAAACGGATGAGTCGAGATGATATCGTTATACAATAAATTTGGCGCCAAAAGTTCCCGCCACTTTATGGACACCAGAACCTGGTTAACTCTTATACTAACAAATTTTGCGCCAAAAGCTCTCTTTTTTTACCATAAAAGCATATCGAGTTAATTCTTATCCTCAGAAATACATTAATCTCTTAGCCTCACAACCACGTGCACATTACACACTCTTATCATCACAACCACCAACATACACAATGTTATTATGAAGATGGTGTCATATGAAGCTTTGTGTGTTCTTGTAAATGAGGAAATGTATATCTGCGAGAATCGCATCAACTTCAAAGTCGTGGTAAACTATACTATGCATGTTCTTTATCAAAGGTGAACAATTACATGTTTTTTATTTGTGTAACATATAAATAATTTGGTTAGTTGTTAAAAATAGTTTTCTTTAGTCTTTAACTGCTAACAAAAAAAGAATATGGATGTAGATTTTTTTATGGAAAGGGGAACGACTCCATCTACTGGCCGGTTCTCCTGGACCTTCAACACCTCCAACTTCTTCTCCAGGACCTTCAACACTTCTAAGTTATTCTCTGGGACCTTTTAGATATGCACCGAGTCTTAGAAATGCAGAGTGTTCAAACGGAAAGTTCTTGACTAAAGATATAAAGGTACTTGCTAGAAAGATAAGGGTACTCAAGGCAACACTAGAAATGGAAATGCATCCCGAGTACCACACACTTGATTTAACTGTAGTACTTCACGAGCTTTATAATGACATGGGAAAACTTGGTTTGAAGTAGTTTTTCATTTAGCCAAAGCAATTTAACATTTGAAATGTATTTCATATGCTTTAATGTTTACACTTTTATCGATTTGTAATGTAATTCGTATGCATTAATGTTTTAACGCTTATCGATTTGTGTAATTCGTATGTTTTACTTCTTTGTTGGTTTAACACCGCACAACGTAGTGCAGTAACATTAGACGAATTTATGTCGATTTTGACAACGTACCAAAACTTAATAGCAGTTTTGAAAGCTTTCGAACCACCTGAAAAGTTCGGAAATGACAAATGGCATGACTCTATGGTTTAACACCGTTCAGTTTGACGATATAGCAATTATTATTAATCTTAAATACTAAAGTTATTTTTAATGTTTTATCTTGGCATGACTCTATAGTTTAACATCACCGGATGTACTCACGGGTAATTACGGCTAATCAAACGCTAAACATGGTCAACATTTCGGTAAAAAAATTTCCCGAGGACATGTCCTCAGGAAAAATAATAACACGTCACCACTGGGATATAGCCACGGGAAATTACGGCTAATTAAACGCTAAACACGGTCAACTTTTTGGTCAAACATTTTTCAGAGGACATGTCTACGGGAAAAAGTTGGCTGGAAAAACGAGCGGCAAAATATTTGGTAGAATGGAGAGGCGGGGAAAAGTCAAAGAGTGACCAACTTATCCCCGGAGACATGTCTTCAGGAAATCTTTTAGTCAAATATTCAACCCGGAATAGCCTCGGTCAATGGCTATAACTGTTAGGTTTTTTTCGTTTTGCGGGTTTTGCCGACGACGCGTCTGTCCTCGAGAAAACCTTGGTCGCAAGTTCCTCTTTTTCTTGTAGTGTAACAACATGATCAGTTCCACAATCACAAATCTTAAGTACAACTTTTGACACATAAGTAATAAATGGATGATAAAAGTTAACTAGTGAAGGCACAATCCCTCTAAATGTGAGTTTTAAATTACTATGTTCACCTTTAGATCAAACCAACCAAAGTTGTCTACCTAAAAGTTAAGAATTTAGAAGTATCGGAGATTTTTCTATATCTGATCCCGTGGTTTCCTACGGATGTGAGGATATAGTGGCATGCTAAATTTGGACGTAGGTATCATTTACAAAGAAATTATCGTAAAGAATATGAGCTTAAGCTTAAATGTGTTATTTAAAGATTATATAGAAGAAGGGTTGTGTTTGGTTTAAGAGTAAATAAAGGGTAACCACTTAAGGGTGGCTTAGTGGCAAAAGGGTTTGTAGCTATCACTTTAAAATGTGTTAGGTTTCAAGTTCAATTACTGCTAGATGTAAACAACCTTAAGTGGCCACGCCAACCTCCTAAAAGGAAAGACTTTACATGGTTTGAGTCTGTGTGGCGGTAGGTTCAAACCATGTGGATAGCCGGCTAACGTGTCGAAAATCATAATTACTCAAAAAGAGTTAATGATGGGAGAAAATAAAAGTAAATTAAGTGTGTTCGGATATGTTAGAAACCGGTGCCACATAGGCATTTGCCGGTTTATATGTCACCGGATACACGAAAAAAAACCAAATTTATTAGTAGGTTACATGGATAAAGAAAAAAAAAGGCTACTTAGAACTATAGAATTTGGCAAGCAACATACATTTTTCGTGTAATTATCTTTTTTCTTTATCTAAATCAATATTTGACATTACAATATAGTCTTTAAACAATTACTTTTTAGAAGTATCTTTTACACCCCTCATGTTAATAACAGAATGTGAAAGATTTTGTTCCCAAAGATATAACCACTTTTATATTATTAAAACTTGAGAAAGAAAGTGAGCCATGCATTTTTGCTAGAATCGCGAAGATGAGAATATATAGACCTTCTAAGTGATATATTGAATAGTATACGCGCTAAACCGAATCATAATAGGTTACTACGGAATATATTACGGCAAGTGAACTTGCACAGTGGAATTCATTTCAGTATTAAGTTGTGTGAAAAATGTTATAATTAGTTTCAATTTGATATGGAAAACTGAAGTGTGAAAAATGTTATTTTAGTTGTTCGTGAAATTTCAATAAGGACTGAGATGTGGGAGCTTTTGACACGGAAAAAAATGAGTATCATATATGAAGAAAACTGTTTTTAGAGAACAAGAAGAGTGAATCTATGTCAAGGACCTCCTCACAAGAGTAAGTTAACTAACAATCTTATTTTCTACCACACTTGTCTAATATTTGCCCTACATTGGTTAATGGTTGTGAAAATGGTAAATTTGTAAAACCAGGAATTGGTGAGTTCGTAGGGTTCATATATAAAAAGGGTAAATCTTAAATTTTGTTTCATGTACTTAACCAATAATGTTAATATAATCATGGGATTTATATATGCTTCCGGCCCCCTAGTGAAGATTGTAGCTAGCTAGGTCTTTTTTTGTAGCTTATGAATAAAACTGGGGTTTTCTTGATGTTTTATTTCAAGGCCTAGAGTTTGATAGTTAGTGAGGTAAACTCGTAAGATCGTACAGATTGTTACGGTGGCTCATATAGCTGTAATATCGTCTGGTAGGATCGTTATAATGTATCGCTTGTGAGGTAAGGATCATTAAGTAAGGATAGGTTTGTGATCGAACGTAAGATCGTAGGATCGACTTTCGATCTGATCTTACCAATTTGATGAGTTATCTTATTATTTTATGTCAAAACATACTTTATAACGTTAGACCTTCTAAGTGATATATTGATACGACTAAACCTAATCATAAAGGACTACGGAATATATACCGTCAAGTTAACTTGCAACAAGGAAGTCATTTCAGATAAGTGTGTGAAAATGTTATAATAGTATCAATATAAGAAAACTGAAGTGTGAAAATGTTATAATAGTTATTTACATGCCCTATATCTAGAGAGATATTTCGCAAGGTTTTGCTTTGGTGGGAGATTGATGTCGTGATGGTTTCCTCTTATGATGAATGGTTAGAATGGTTGTTGAGTATCCGTCTTCATTCTAAACATAAAGAGTTGTTCGAAGGCGTTTGTTATGTCTTGTGGTGGTACATTTGGAATTTCCGTAACAAGAGCATTTTTGGTTCGGCTTGTCCTTCGAAGGCTATATGATACTCAATAGATATGTGTAAATGTAAAACGCTATATGATCCGCCAATGCCTATTAGCAAGACAAGACACTCTGGTGGGATCTTAAGATCTTGATCCGATTTTACGATCCCGATGTTGCAAACGCAAAAACGATCTTGAGTAGGATCTCGATCTAGACAACCTTGATTTATTTACATGTAAAAAAGTAACAAAAAGGCGGTCGTTGCTATAGAAATCAGTGGATTTAAGAAGCAGTCATGCTTTCAGATTTATCAGTACTTTTTTACCAACGAATTTAACTTGTTTGTAACGAAGGTTTTTCTTGCTAGGTTGTAACATGTTCATATATGATAACGTAGATAAAAGTAAACATAGAAATAGCAAATTAAAACTAAATATATACAAAGAAAAGAAAACAGATACATGCGATTGAGCAACATATATATCAAACAAGCAAAGCTACTTTTTTCTTGCAAAGTTTACTTTACAATATAATATACTTCAACTCATTCTTCGTGATGCTAATTATCCAACACGAAGTTGGTTGCAGATTTGCGTACAGTTGATCACCCACTTAGCGATAGTGAAAGGCACATGAGAAGCCAAAACAAATCAGATGCCACTTTTTATTTATATACATTAATTAAGATCACTGCAGAAGATCTTAAGTTACAGAAATGCCCCACTTGGAAACATATTTAGCAAGCTCGTTTATCTCTTCGTCACAAATAACACCATCTCCATTAGCATCAGCATAACGTACTGCACCCATAGCTCTAAAGCCTGCGAAGCGTAGTCCAAGACTCTTCAAGCCTACCCTCAGTTCCCTCCGACTGATCTTTCCGTCTCCATTAGTGTCAAACTTTCTTAATAAACCCTTTATTTGGTCATCCGTCAAGGGTGTTTCTACCTGTTTAAGACACCACGACTTTCGCATACTTAACAAATGGTTATAGAATTAATAAAGGTTTATGCTAGCAGTCTTAGAATTGAGTGCTTTAAATTTCTAGGACCATTACCAAGGAGTCGATTCATTTATATAGATATATACACGAACACAGGTGCCTGTTTGATCCACTTTGTTTTATGATAAATATTCGTTATTCTTGCCCTTTAATTTGGATGTTAATTAAGAGCCTGGATTAAAAGAATCAAATTCTTTTATTATCCTCATACACTATTTAAAAATTAGGATAGTCTTAGATTAGTTCATTTTGAACAAAATATCTTCAGTTCCTTGTGATATGGAGACGTTTTATAAACCCAAACCGTTATTATAACGATAACATTTAAACTAAGTGAACTACCAGAGAATTGAAAAAAAGGAGACTAGCTATAAATTCAAGGTGGCATACCATTTAATCACAATGGATCAAATACGATCAAGTAATTCTTTCGTCGAAAAATACCCCATCCACTTTATTGGTTCAAAGGAAGTAACTCAAACATAATTTACGGCAACAAATTGTTGCACTCTTTGTGGGATATCAAATGAAAGAAACCAAGATTTTTAGCTAGTCATATGTAAAGTCTAATTAGTTTTCAGTAAAAGAAAACTATATATTTCAGTATGCTGTTTATCTTTGTACCTTGGCACGTACCAAAAAGCTAGTGTCAGGATCGATTCTTTTACGATAAAAGCCTTGTCAACATGAATCTTTGAAAGTTGTTTTGTTATTGTGGTCATCATTTTATAGTCTTTTACGAAGACACGGCAAAGACTTTAAGGGCATGTTTGGTAGGGAGAATTTCAGTGAAATGAATAAATATACAAGTTAGTCTGCAAAGAAAATTAAAGTACGGCATTGGCAAAAATAATGAACAACTATAATACCACTGCAATGGAAGAGGTAATACCGCACTCATTGATTATTTTGTACACTTGAAGGCTTGACATTAAAATACTATGTATAAGATTATCTTAGCCTTGTTATCGGTCATTTCGACCACTTGGGCATGTGCTGTTGTTGACCTTGATTAATTATACACAAGTCTATTGCTTAACATGCAGTCACAACCATTAGAATATTAGAATTTGTTACTTGAAATTTGCTCGACATGATGGTGAAAAACAGCATCTATCAGCAATCAAAATTATTGTGTTCAAGTTTTTTATTCCAACAGTAGAGTTTCAATGGTTGAGACTGGGACTGCTCAATTGTTAGATTAATATTCTTTTTGAAGATATCACCATAAAACATAACTTAATGTTTGGCGGTGCTTTGTTATGCTTTTCGTGACATTCCCATCTACTCAGAAGGGACAATATAGCAAGCAATATATAAGAATATTGTTAGCTCGAGTCATGGAAAAGACCATGACGAGGCACGAATAATGCAGTTGTCCGAATAGTTCAACGGCCAGCGTAACTTTCAAATGGAGGAATTACAAGACTTGGAAAGAAACCCATAGAATGGATTTGATGGACAAGAGTCATGACAAGCAGTTTTGACCCAGCTGTAGGCCGCCATTATTCAATATACATTTTTTTAGGCAAACTCACACCCACTGCGCTGCATATAAACCATACACTTATCCTAGGTGAGACTTCAACCCACAACCACTTTGATTGAAAGCACTCACATTCACATTCATATCGCTAGCCAGGCTGAAAGCTAGTCACTATTTAAGATTTTTTTGAACTTTTGGATCTTTATAACCTACTAACTGTTCGATCGGTACATATCATGTGAAATTGGGATTCTCCTTAAATTGCGTCTCTATCTTGGGAAGTAACTTTCAGCTATTTTATGGTGTTAATTATCAAATTTGAGCCTTCATCTCTATCAAGAATCTCCCAGTACGTAAAACGTGTTTTCCAAAGGACTACTATTGTTGTCTAAACTTTTGCCTCGTGTCAAACCACTTTGCAGTACCATAATTTTAGGAATTGTTGGTCTTTCTAGGATATTAATTTTTTTGACCTCCACGACTCCATCTCCAAACAAACCTCAAGTGAATCGATTGAACCAACTTCACCTTAGTCGGTTTTACACACAACAAATCAGTTTGTGTTGGCATCGAACCTTGACAGTTGGCAGTCAAATAATTATTCGGTTTTAGATGGAACAAATTGATTTATGTTAAACTTGAAGATCATATTAAAGAATATGTTCCTTTTCCACTATTCTATCGCTAGCTTAGAAATCATTTCTATCCAGAAAACACTTACGTTACGGAAACTCAAGAACTTGATCATCACAAGAGAATCTTGTCCTATAAACTATATTTTTTAATTAAACTACCTATAATACGGATTACACGATTTAGATAGATTGACAGGTATAAATTAAAGAGCAAGTATTAAAAAAACAGAATTGGTATATTCGCCATACTTTATTTCGACTTTTAGGAAGATGCCTTGAACATGTGTATTGGGAATAATATGATCAGAAGGAATTCATTTGATTCTCTTGTAAGATGGTGGTAATTGTCTATAGACTTGATTTCTTTCAAGAGTTGAAAACCATCCGATGGATAAACTTCTGCCACCCATCCAAGTGATCGATTTGACAATAAGCATAAGATTTGGGGTCAAGAAACCCAGAGCGTTGACTGTAAACACCAAAGAGATTTATTATTGAATGAATTCCAATTAAATAAGATAGCATGTTTATTTATAATAGAACAAAATTTTAAGAATAAGCTAACATAAACTTAAACAAAACCCTAAACTTAATGGACCCGAGCCCACAATCGGGCTTGAGCCAATGACTCGTCTAACACTCCTCCGCAGTTTGAACAGGAGTCTTCCGGACAGGCAAACTTGATAGAATGTTGAAATCGCCTTATTTTTCTCTTCTTCTTTCTTTCTTCTCTTCTTCGTTGATCGTTTGCACGAAGATGAACTTGTATTTGAAAACATAATTGTATACTGCTTCGCGGTTTCCTTCATTTTTTATGACGTTTTCTTTACGTCATGGCTTATTTTGTCTTTAGGAGGGAGCGGCAATTTGGTGGTCAACTTTGTTGTCAACGACAATGATCTTCGACAACGAAAACAATTAGATTAGGAAGAAAAAAATATGGTTGATCGAAGGCGGCTCAACATATTTTGTGTGTTTTAACGGCTAGGGTTTAAGGTTTATGAATGTAATATGAAAATGAAATCCTAAATAAACAAAAACAATAAAACGAAGAAAACGGGATCCCCCCGGATCACCGGCAAGTAGCCGATGACCGGAGGATAGCAATTGTTGTTGTTGGATCTTACCTAAAGCTCGGATACCATGTAAAATACCAAAGAGATTTATTATTATTGATTGAATGAATTCCAATTACACAAGATAGCATGTCTATTTATAATAGAACATAGCTTTGAGAATAAGCTAACATAAACCTAAACAAAACCCTAAACTTAATGGACCCAAGCCCACAATCGGGCTTGGGCCAATGACTCGTCTAACAATTTCTAACTTGCAATGACGTTCTTATTCGCCGCATTGTTAAAACAAGTCCTCGAACTGCCTTCGATGGGTGGTCATTCCTAGAAAACATTTTACTATATAACAAACGTACTAAAAGTATTGTGTTACGGGGTGAATTACGTGTGTTGGACAGAGGGATATGACTGTGGATGATTATTTTGTTAAGATTGAATCTATTGCAACCTTGCTTTTTGACCTTGGCTCTGCCATGCATAACGATGACCTTTATGCCATTAATGGGTTGAGTGACCAGTTTGCCCATGTCACTGGCATCATCGCCCATCGTGACCCTTTCCCCGACCTTGACACCGTTAGGTCAATGGTTACAACTGAGAACCTTCATTTAAAGCACAAAGTTATTCCTTCGGGTTCCATTACAACACCCTCGACTCCTCATGCTTTTTTAACCGAGAGTTCGGCTTCACAAAACCGTGACAACCGTGTGGAATACGTAGAGGAGGTGAATACGTTTTCGTTTTACAAACTTAAATCTATTATATTAAATTACCGATCAAGCGTGATGCAATATGAAGAGTGTTCATAATAGTTCTACACTAACTATATATATAGTAGCAAAGCGTATCACAACAATACAACCATAAACAAAATATTCGCATCTATCCACGACACAAACATAGTCAAAACAATATAAGAAACAAGACACGCAATTATCTATATAATGCAAGTATAAATATAAAGTGATAAATGTAAATCTAAAAGAGATAAGTAAAAGAAAATGCAAACCAGACACGATGATTTATAATGGTTCGGTCATGAAGCTCCTCTTCGCCCTACTTCACTCCTCAAGTACCCAACTCGAGAGTTACTTCACTAGTCAACAAGCTTCTTTCTCGGCAGAGAAAACCTTACAACGTCGCTTACATTATTTTTCGACACTAAGCTATATGTCGAGTTCTTCTTCGGGTACAACCAAACCTGTTATGTTTATAGCCTAACATAACTAACCACTACGTCGCTTATAATGTTTTTCGGCACTAAACTAAATGTCGAGTTCTAATCTTAGCTGAACCAATCTACCACTTACACTAGTTATGTTTTAAGACCCAACATAACAGACATTGTGTTTTAAGGCCTAAACACATAAACCATCTAACCTATAATCTATTAGAAGATAAGATCCAGGACATGGTAGTCAAATGCATATTATTTCTTAATCTAAACATCAAGAACCTTTCTATACAACCCGATCTACTCTATGAAACATAAGTGATCAAATGAAATCACTTATATATAACCCGATCTACTACATCATAACTAAGTAATCAAAGGAGATCGTTTTCATGTAGAGATACCCCATCACTACAAACCCTTGGTACTAGTGAAACAAACCTGGAATGAAACCATAAACTAAGCCTTATGCCAGAACATAATTGAAAATAAAAAACACAAAATCTATATATGTATGTGGGTGAGTCGTGAGTTTCAGCAAGATGAGGGGGAGGATAATCTTGTTTATATAGGCAAAGTCATGGATAGGATAAAAAGGTTAACCCACCAATAGGTAATAGGGTGAATGGGTAAAATGGTGAACTTACTAATAGGTAATGTCATGTATTGGATAATAGCATGCACATAAATTTAAAATTTGAATTTACCCATTTTCCCTCCATTATCTTGAAGCTTCTAGAAGCCTTGACGAGCCTTAATGGGTTGACCAATATTGGGCCCCTATTTGGCTTGTCCGTTTGCTTGGCCCGATCCAATTAACGAAGTCTATATATGTAAGACTTTAGGTCAAACTAAATGCTGACGATAAGGATGATTTGTTAAGAAGGCATATCTAAATGTATTCTTATAAGACAAGTTTTTATGACTTTTAAAAGTAGATGAATGTCACTTAATATTTTGGCGAGATATGCCAAAATATATACTCTAAAAGAGTTTAAAAAAAAAGATGAAGATGAAAACGATATGCTCCTGGATGTGAATGAAAATGATCTCATAAAGTGGAAAAGTGAGGAAAGATGAGCGAGAATAAAGAGGGAATGTGTTGACTAAAGGTTGACAAAAATGGTTTAGATAAGTATATCCTTTGCACTGACAATGACAAGCATGGTATGTTAAAATGATCTTATCGAGACAAAGATGGATGATTGTAAATCTATAGATATGTTAAGTGTTTTGTTGGGTGCATTGTTGGTTGTCAATGTTGACGAACAAAGGTGGATATGTGAAATAAGGTGGTAGTTCTTTTATGATGGTGACATATGGGTTGTTAGTTCTTGTATGGTGAAAGAAAAATGAAAGACACGACATTGTGGTGACTCAATATCACTTGAAGCTTGAATATCTTCTTTGTGTTCTTCACTTGCTAGAAAGTAGAAATGTTTTTATGGTTATAGAGCAAGTATAGGATGTTCTTTCATTGGTTTGGAAGTTTGCATATGAGGATCAATGTTTGTTACTGATAGGATTTGTTATGTAGTGATAAACTATGGGTATAACGGTTGTAAGGATTGAGTTTGAGAATGAGACGCGTTTCATTACGGAATTCACATAACTTTTGACAATAGAGGCAGAGATGCTTATGAGTGTTGGGATATAACGATGACATGTTGATCTATAAAGGGACATCAAGTTGGGCATAGGTTTGTGCATTGTGAAAGGTGGTTCAAAAAGAAAAGTGTGAATAGTGAAGACTCTATGTGTACGAAGTGTTTTCCCTCCTACTTAATCAATGCTCATCCGGACATAAGGTGTGGAAAAATAAAGATAAATAAATAAGAGGACAAATAAGGACGGAAGCTATGAGCTTGATAATGTCAAGACGAATGATGATTAGCATGAGACAAACTTCATTCATAAATTTATATAGCTCTTCTCGAGCATTGTGAATGTTCATAGAACAATCACATGACGAGGTATGAGGTTGTCTAAAAGGTGGTAGCAGAAATGGTGGATGAAAGATATCTATATAACGGTAGAGACAGGATTAAGGTTTTTGTGAAATGAATTAGACATGAAAAATGAATGACAAACTCGTTTATAGTTAAGACATAGATCCTTAAAATAGGATATGGTTATTATGAGGAGTTTTGAGTGAGAACAAGTTATTATGAGGAGTTTTGAATATTTGACCGTTTATAGTGAGTGAAAGATAATGATCAAAGTGATCTGAATGAAAACCCTTAGAGATTAAGATAGTTATGCATGTAGACTCGATAGGCTCTAGGGCATGAGGTAATAACTTAAATTCAAAAGATATAAGTGAGAACGTAGAGGTATGAGTGAGACTTGATTTGGAACCTAAGGATGACTTTGAGTGATGACTTTAAGATCACTACACGCCGGTAGGTGATCAGGAGGTTGATTTTTACACTGGAAACACTCATATAACTAGCACAAGGACGTCACATCGTGTGACTAGCAAGTGATCTAACGGCCAAGATCAATGCTCCAATGATTAGGAAATGGATGGCTATAATTGATGAGAGCGTGGCCAGCAAGGCAAGGCCTAGAAGGTTCACCAAGAGGCTATAAATAGGCCCTCACTCACACACACACATGATCATCTTCTTTTCCCATTTTTAGAGTAGTAGTAGAATTAAGCTTAGTTTTTATTAAATGTAATTTTCCTTTTAAAAGTAATTGTAATTTCTTTTATTCAAGCTTTGTAATCTGTTTTGAAAGTTAATGAAATCATCAGTTTAGTTTTAATCATATGTTTTAACTCATAAGCTCTCAATAAGCCAAAGTGATAAGCCTCAATTTAAAAAGCTCTATTTCAGCTCTCATAAGTCTCTAAGCTTATGATAGATCTTAATAAGTCATTTAATCTAGTAAACATCTAAAACAAGTATAATTCCTTTGATAATTGAACTTTTAAGCTAAATGGAAGGGGAGCTTACAATGGAAGAGCTCCCATGGATTTTTACTGGCTTATTTTAAATAAGCCAGAGCTGTTGATAAGCTCTTTGAGCTCTTTTACCTTTGTTTGGCTAAGGTACCTGTAAGTCTTCATTTAAATTTCTTTGTCCTTTAATATTTAGCTTAATAATTGCTTATTAGTGTAAATTTGCTTATTTGCTTAATTTGTATGTTTATTTGTGCTTATATGATCTTATCCTAGCTTATTAGATATATTTGTTTTTCTGTTTTTAGCTTTAATAGTTTAAAGTTTGATTAGCTTCTCTTGTCTTAAAAATCACTAAAAAGCCGAAAATAGTTAGCTTAGCTTATAGCTTTTTGATTCTAGCTTAAATTAGTTATTGGATTATGTTTATTAGGATAGTTATAAGCTACTTGTTATCTGGTATTAAGGTTTAGATCTCTATATTTTCATTTCATAAGCTTAAGTAAAATCTGTTAAGAAATAAAGGGGTGTTTGGGTTAAGGTAGTTTGACCTTAAATAGTCAAAGTTTTTTGATAAAAGTTTTTGAACCAGCTTTGATTTAGTCTAAAATGGATAGTTTAGTGATTTTCTCAAATTAGTTTTCAAAAATTGAAAAGTTTAGGTTCATTATGGTTGTCTCAGCACCAGGGCAAATTTTCCTCTTTTCTTTGCTAGCTTAAAAGTGATCCAAGTTCTCCTAGGCTTAGAAGTGGCTTGTGTAGTGTTATAACACTCTCGTTGAGTGTATCAAATGCAGTAGAAACCAAATTGGGTGCCTGCAACTTTTATTTGTATAATTGTTCATTTGCATCAGCAGTGGTAATCAAAGTTACCACTGCTGTCATCTTAGGTTTCATTTAGTTAGTAATTTTAGGATATAGGTTCTAAAATTTAAGATGGTTATAGATTAGTCATAGTTTAATATAGTTTAGGACTTGCTTTTTATTTTTCAGCTTATTTGCATAGGTACATTTAGACTTAAAAAGTCATATAAAAACCAAAAAGCCAAAAATAAGTAGTATTGATAACTTTTTTTAGTAGGACTTAATTTAGTTACTCATTTGAAAAACTGAATAGTAGGGCTTCATTAGGATTCATTAGTTAGCTTATCCTCAAAAGCTTAGCTTCTGAGTTGGCTTATTGAACTTTTGAGCCTAAACTGATTTTGAGCTCTTTGTGTTTGTGCCTGAGTTTAGCCTTTAGATTTTCAATTTCAGCTAGGTTTAAGTGTTAGTGGTTTAAGTAGCTTTTCATTTCTAGATTAAGCACGTCTTAAGCTTCCTAGAACAGCTTTTACTTTTGAATTTGAGCTCATAATGAAGTCTATGCAAGTAATTTAGTGTAAATAAGTTTTTAAGCTTATAAAAAGCTACTTTCTGAAGCAGCTATCTTTATAAGCTCTTAGAGAGCTTATTTTTGAGTTTGAGTTTAAGCTCCTTTTATTAAAAGTGCTTATAATTGTCTCCTTTATAAGTTCCAACTTTTAGTTTTTGCAAAAAGTAAAAATAAAAAAAATAGCAAAAAAAAGGTGTTGCCAGACCTCGAACCCACGACCTCACTCACACAATACACACGTTTTACCAATATGCTACAATAGCTCATCCAATCTTTTCTCCCCACATTTAATACTTAAACACAATTTCATTTTCCTTTTTAGTAATAAGCCGTAGCTTATTAAAGCTTATTTAGGGCTTATTTGTTTAGCCTTTTCATAGTTAATATTTTTCTTAAGTTCCTGTTAACATTTAGGATTTTCCCTGAATTTTTCACATTTTTTATTAAGTAGATTATTTTTAATCATTTTTCTTAGGATTTAATTAGATTAAAATAGTTTTTAATTCATAATAAATTCAAAAATAATCAAAAAAATATTTTTCTTTTTCCTAAAATTTTCTTTTGTCCTATTCTAGGTTTAAAATTTTAGTTTGTATTTTTAAGGGTTAATTTGTCTTATTTGCTTATTTGTCGCGTTTTATTTGCTCCCGTTAATTAGTTTAAGTGCTTAATTGCTTTTGTTTGCTTATTTTAATTGTTGCTTTCAATTAGTAGTTATAGATAATCAAAAATATCTTTTCTCTCATTCAAATCATCATCCAAACTAAGGCGTGGTTTCAATTTCACAAGTCGTTGGGGAAACGACCCGGGAAAGCATACTTCCCGGTAAACATACGTATATTATTATTATTATATATTTGTATAAGAATTAGGGAGACTTTAGGAAAGTTCTTAATTACTCTTTTGGAATATTATTATATATTTTATTGTGTATAAAAACTTACAATCATAGAGGCAGAGATGCTTATGAGTGTTAGGATATAACGATGACATGTTGATCTATAGAGGGACATCAAGTTGGGCATAGGTTTGTGCATTGTGAAAGGTGGTTCAAAAAGAAACGTGTGAATAGTAAAGACTCTATGTGTACGAAGTATTTTCCCTCCTACTTAATCAATGCTCATCCGGACATAAGGTGTGGAAAAATAAAGATAAATAAATAAGAGGACAAATGAGGACGAAAGCTATGAGCTTGATAATGTCAAGACGAATGATGATTAGCATGCGACAAACTTCATTCATAAATTTATGTAGCTCTTCTCGAGCATTGTGAATGTTCATAGAACAATCACATGACGAGGTATGAGGTTGTCTAAAAGGTGGTAGCAGAAATGGTAAACGGAAGATATTAGCTATCTATATAAAGGTAGAGGCGTGATTAAGGCTTTTGTAAAATGAACTAGACATGAAAAATGAGTGACAAACTCGTTTATAGTTAAGACATACATCCTTAAAATAGGATATGGTTATTATGAGGAGTTTTTAGTAAGAATAAGTTATTATGAGGAGTTTTGAATATTTGACCGTTTATAGTGAGTGAAAGATAATGATCAAAGTGATCTGAATGAAAACCCTTAGAGATTAAGATAGTTATGCATGTAGACTCGATAGGCTCTAGGGCATGAGGTAATAACTTAAATTCAAAAGATATAAGTGAGAACGTAGAGGTATGAGTGAGACTTGATTTGGAACCTAAGGATGACTTTAAGTGATGTCTTTAAGATCACTACACGCCGGTAGGTGATCACGATTTTCCGAAAGATAAAGAATGTGTTCGTTGACAAAATGGAAGAGACTCAAAATACCAATTTTGTTAAAGACACATTGTCCATTATTTAGAAGACTAAGTGTATCGACGGAGCTTAGGGAGTATGGATGATATGATGGTTTTCCACCCTAAACTCGATGTATAAAGTTCGATCCTCATTAAATAAGAGGTGAGCTTGATGATAAAACACCATGACATACATATAGGGATGACATGAACTAATAGAAATGAATGTACTTGGTCTTAAGGAGTGGAACTACGAAACACTTATGTAGGAACTCGTAAATCCTTTGTCACTCGAAGGTTGATGTTAGCTTTTAGCTTTTGGATGAGCGTTTTAACATATGTTGTTAAAAGGCTTGAATATGAATTTTTGAATATGACCTTTAACGTTTGCAATTGCAAGTTAAAAATACTCGAATATTTTGGACGAAATATTTAAGTTTTCAAACCTACTTAGGGTTGTATAAGATTTGTATCTAACCTTCCAATGACAAAAAGAGTGGATTATTTAGAAGAAATTGAGGTGATGATTAAGGACATGTGTGCATGAAGAATCTAGGAGATTTAAGACCATTTTGCGACTATTATGACTTTTTAGATTGTGACACTAAAGACCACGTGAAATAAAAATATAAATTCTAGTGTCAATAAATATATACCTAGATGCATAAGACATAGAAATTTAAGCATGCAAGTTTATCTAAGCATGCATCAACACAATAATCAAAGAGATTAATGTGTAAGACTATATGACATCTAAAAGTTTATCGTGATAGGCATACCAAATCCGTTATGCATCAAACCGACATAGTGTAGGTGCACAATTAACATGTAAGTCATGTAAAAAGACGTATAAGAAACGTGATTACTTTAAATGTAAACATCATGTAAAACATGTTAACATTTACCATTTAAGAGCATGTATTATTTAGATAAACTAAGAAGTATTATATCAAAATTGCTAGACAAAGACAAAACCTTTATAATAAACATGCATTCGGTAACTAAGCAAATAATTGTTTAACATCAAGATAATCATGAAGGCATATAATCATATCACATAGGAATAAGTTATCATCTTGAAACTTTAAAACACATATGTGAGATGCAATAAATCTAGGAACGTTCAATAAAATCCTAATTACTACTTGTTTAATAAGAAATTCTAATGAAAGACGGATTTCATCAATGTAAACTAACTTTAGGCATATTTAGGAAGAACCATTTAATCAAGTTAGAGAATGAATATGAGACTATTACTAGTGATGCTCAATCCAGGCTAAAAACGACCATTTTTACGGGTTATTCCATGAACCCAACTTCTCTCCTGGAAGCAATTCAACTGTTAGGTTAAATTGAATTTCTAATACAATAGGTTCTCTAGTAGTCATTCTCATTTTAGAAAAATTGAGTTCCTAAATTTGCCTTTTAAAGTGTAGCAAAGATGAAATTTGCTTGGTTTACTAATACTTGGGCTAATATGACTCAACTAAGTTTTAAACACTATAGATCTCGACGATATATTTTACATATAATCCTATTAGAGATGTGTTGAATGCTAGAAAAAAGTAAGCAGGGTGTTCTAATCTTTTGTTTTAAGATCTATAGGTTATTTAGTTTCGTTGACATGTTGTTTTATCTAATGGATGTCTTATAGTAAGTCATCTTGTATGTGTAGTTGTCATATGTGAGTTTAATGTGATTGGGTTTTCTAAAGCTTATGTGTGTTAATGGAGAATATGCTATATTAAGGGTGTGTCAAGAATGCTTCTTTGCATATCTTGTGAAAAGAGTCTAGTTAATGTTACTTACCTTAATAGATCTTGTGAATCTTCTATGATGTATAATTAAAGAGAGACATATTGTATCTTTCAACAAATATGTTTTTCTAAGATGATCAAATTATCATTCTTATGAATGCTATATAGACTAATAAAACAAGTATTTGAATGAATAAATTTTACTTGTTTATGCATTCTCACATATTGTGGTAGGTTATTTTTCAATTCTAATAGCTTATATTTTACAAACAATATGTAGTGTATTATCTTGTAACATAACCATTCATCCTATGAAGAAAATAAAATGCATAGGATATATAGTATCCTTTATCAATCGTTTAACAAGATGAATGCATCAATTCTTTAAACATAATATTCCCCAAACATCATGTTGTCTTAGGTGAATGAAAAAGAGTATTATGCTTATTTAAGAATTTAGCTGAATGTGAATTTGAGCTTTGAGTTGTGCTTTTAAGTTGTATGAGCAAAGTTTACATATGTTGTTTGCTTGCTCGTGTTTGGTTTTTCAAAAATGACACATTTACCAATTGCATTACAATGTAAATGCTTGAATATTTCGGACGAAACATCCAAATCACCAATCATATTTCATTGTGTATTTTATGCATCTATTAAACATATTAGTCTAATATTTGGAACACAACCATTGGACAAGTAGACTCAATATGACATCATTAACACAAGTGCGAGTTATGATCCGATGCATATTATTTTTGTCTTGAAAATAATGTCATTATTTTCATATCAATCGAGAGTGACTGAGTATGTAGATTCAAGATAATATCTTTTGTTATATTTTGATATAATCTTAAAGCAAGACAAATAAGAGTCTGATTTCGTGTCCATACTCGAAAACTTGTCAATTAGATTCGATAATGATATCAATCATAATTTGAATAATGAATCGATATATACTCGAAATCTTTCTTGAGCCTTACGAACACACATTCAAAAGAAAATAAATAAAGATTTTCATAGTGTGTTCCATTAAACCTAAGACTAGTTTTGAGTGTGAGGTTAATGAATAATGAAAAGTTAACTTATTACTTTAAGATTATCATATATTTTGTTTGTGCGAAAAACTATTTATTATACGTACAATATGCATAGTTTTTGACAATTCATAAATATTATTATACAACACACAACTCTTGTAAAATACTATATATTTTTTTAATATTTTATGCGTGTGTATGTTGGATCAATGTAAGTACACGTAAAGTTCAAAATTACATTTTCTTTTACTTAAATACGAATGTATTAAAATGATTTATTTTTCTCTTGTTTAAACAACCTAATGTCAAATAAGGTAAGTTGATAAAAATATTTAAACGCGTTGTTGAGAATATATTAAAGCGTTGCAAATATTTAAGTAACGAGCTTTAACACGTAATCTATTAAAGCTATTTGTCCAAGACAATATTTTTCAATATACTTGACAAACTATTAAACTCTTATTCCTAAGTAGATTACCACACTCGAAAAGATTTAAAAGATTTTTATCTAACATTTATAAATAGAGTGATCTATTCTTATATACAATAAAAAATAATTTCCCAACTTAGTGAAAGAAATCTAGCATAAGTCTTATAACCATGAATACTAATAATGAATAACTTACAAGACATATATTATACATATGTTTCTAGATATCTTAACTACGAAATGCAACAAGAACATAAGAGATTCACTAACTATATTAAGACACACACACAAGAAATAATTATTTAGCATAACACGCAAAAATAATTGCCGTTGTTTTGTGTATTAGATACAACAATATATACTTAGCTTTGTTTTATTTGAAAATGAATTGATTTCTTCCCAATTTAAAAAATTCGCCAAGTTTAATATTTTAAAAAGATAAATACACCATTTTCCAAAGATACATCGACTAGAAATGCTCGACTCAAAAGGAAAAAATAAAATAAAAGTTTTACGTTAATACAAGACTCAACGTTTTGGACACTATGTAGTATATTGCATTTCTGACTTACTTAAGTTTAGTATTAATACTTGGAAGTATTTTTATATGAAATTAGACTCAATTACTTTTAAAATGACGGGTGGCACGACTTCTACAGACTTACGGTTGATTTTATATGAATTTTCGAAGTTTACAAAAATCTGTCAAAATAGACAGACTGTCCCAGATTGATAAGGGGCCGTCACCTTACACAGATTCACCATTTTTGTACAAAATCATTTAGTGACTTGACGATAAGGCGCAAAACTTAATAAACTTGATACCGAACATTTTTTTTGGTAACCATGGTTTCTGACACATTGGCCAACTAATCCACAGAGAACCCATCGCCACACAGACTCAAACTAGGTAAAGCCCTCCCTTTTTAGGAGTTTGGCGTAGCCACTTCAAGGTTGTTTCACCTAGCAGGAATTGAACTTGAGACCTCATACATTTTAGAGTGATAGCCCCAAGCACTTTTACCACTAGGCCACCTTTGAGTGGTTACTTGATACCAAACATATAACACGTATTTTAAGCATCTTTTTTACTTCAAAGACTTAGAGAAACATTTATGAATATACTTTTTAACAACACTAGTCGTTATTTCAAATTCTCCATTTAAAACCTTATTCCTACGTAATTTGTGTTACAAACATATGTCGACACCTACCAACTCTTTTTAAGACCACTTTCCTTCAAGCTAGTATACAAAGTGTATTTGAGGACAAAACTAGTACAAATCAAGCAACAAAACACTTTTCATATGTAATCCCTCTTCATGGGTAATTTGATACATGGATCGTACTCAATTTTAAAAACCATTTATTTTGAAAATTTAAGCGATGTGGCTCCTGATACCAATTATGGAATACGTAGAGGAGGGTGAATACGTTTCCGTTTAGAAACTTAAAACTATTATATCAAATTACCGATCAAGCGTGACGCAATATGAAGAGTGTTTATAATAGTTCTACACTAACTATATATATAGTAGCAAAGCGTATCACAACAATACAACCATAAACACAATATTCACATCTATCCATGACATAAACATAGTCAAAACAATATAAGACACAAGACACGCAATAATCTATATAATGCAAGTATAAATATAAAGCGATAAATGTGAATCTAAATGTAAAGAGATAAGTAAAAGGAAATGCAAACCGGACACGGTGATTTATAGTGGTTCGGTCACGAAGCTTTTCTTCGCCCTACTCCACTCTTCAAGTACCCAACTTAAGAGTTACTTCACTAGTAAACAAGCTCCTTTCTTGGCGAAGAAAACCTTACAACGTCGCTTTCATTATTTTCTGACACTAAGCTAGATGTTGAGTTCTTATTTGGATACAACCAAACCCGTTATGTTTATGGCCTAACATAACTAACCACTATGTTGCTTACAATGTTTTTCGACACTAAGCTAAATGTCAAGTTCTAGTCTTAGCTAGAACCAATCTACCACTTACACTGGTTACGTTTTATGGCCTAACATAACAAACCTTGTGTTTTAAGGCCTAAACACATAAACCATCTAACCTATAATCTATTACAAGATAAATCCAAGACTTAGTAGTCAAATGGATGCTAGTTCTTAATCTAAACATCAAGAACCTTTCAAAATAATCCAATCTACTCTATGAAACATAAGTGATCAAATGAAATCACTTATATATAACTCGATCTACTACGTCATAACTAAGTAATCAAAGGAGATCACTTTTATGTAGAGACACCCTATACATCACTACATACCTCTTGGTACTAGTGGAACTAATCTAGAATGAAACCATAAACTAAGCCTTATGCTAGAACATGATTTAAATTAAAAAGCACAATATCTATATGTGTATGTAGGTGAGCCATGAATTTCAACAAGAGTAAGGGGAAGATGATCTTTTTTATATAGGCAAAGTCATGGATTGGATAAAAGGGTTAACCTACCAATGGGTAATAGGGTGAATGGGTAAAAGGGTGAACTTACCGATAGGTAAATAGCACGTATTGGATAATACAATGCACCTAAATTTAAATTTTGAATTTACCTATTTTCCCTCCATTATCTAGAAGCCTTGATGGGCCTTAATGGGTCAGACTATTGGGCCCCTAATGGGCTTGTCCATTTTCTTGGCCCGGTCCAATTAACAAATTCTATATGTGTAAAAGTACCAGGACGTCAAGAAAAGTTGATAATTTGTGGTTACGAATAACTTGCTTTGATGGATATATGCTGGCTTGTGGTAGATAAGGATGGCAAGATCTTTTTGTGTTGAAGCATACTTATACTTAAGATGTCAAGAGGAGTTGACGAATGTTTGTGTTGATGATTTATGTATACGAGTAACTTTTGTACTTTACGTAATGTTTTACAAGTTACATGTTTTTCATCACCAAAACACAAAGAGACTATATAGATTAAATATTGTAATATTTGCACTAACAAACCGAACTCGTGATTCTCGTGGAACAACCTCGACTGATGTATGTCGAGATTTTCATCGAACTTGTATATGCAAATGGGGCGTGGGGTGTAGGTTTATGTATAAAGGTCGGGCACAATTGGTCCAGCTGGGGCAATCCTAGCGACGTTTGTTGGCCCAATATGGGTTAGCAAACAACATTTCTCAAGCTAATCGTGTGTTACAGGACCAGCAACACTTTTACTAGTCCAACAGGCCTACTAACCCACCCCATCATCCCCTGGTTCTGCCCAACTTACCAATTCACGCCCATCTCAGTGGTATGGCCCAACAGGCCCCAGCCTTGGTTCATCAACAGAACACTACGGGTTTGTTTACTAGTTACAATGGTCAAGAAACACTTCTTCCACAAGCTTTCAATGCCTTGACTCTTCAAGATTTCAGGAATGTCAGGTGGAATATGGACACATGTGCGCCTTCACATTTAAATTTTGATGCAAATAATCTTTGTACTAGTTATAATAAAAGCATTTATCCGTCTGTTTTTGTTGGTAACGGTAATTCCATACGTGTCACCAATACTGGCCATAGCATGTTGCCTAACCCCCATAGTCCTCTTCATCTTCATAATGTTTTAGTTACTCCTCATATTATTGAAATTTTGATTTTCGTTCGTCAATC
The DNA here is from genome assembly GCA_026074375.1 of Tanacetum coccineum. Taxonomy (NCBI): domain Eukaryota; kingdom Viridiplantae; phylum Streptophyta; class Magnoliopsida; order Asterales; family Asteraceae; genus Tanacetum; species Tanacetum coccineum. The sequence continues at coordinate 14,860 of BQNB010054140.1, read as the reverse complement.
TACTCGTGATAACAACGTTTCTATTGAATTTGATTAGTTTGGTTTTTCTGTGAAGGATTATTTGACTCGGAAAATTCTATTCCGCTGTGATAGCACCGGAGACTTATATCCTGTCACCATGCCTACATCTTACCCACAAGCCTTATAGTCAACACACGTGGCACCAAAGACTTGGACATCCGGGACATGAAGTTCTACGTTCTTTACTTTCTAATAATTTCATTTTGTGTTATAAAGTGAAGTCTCCTAAACTTTGTCATGCTTGACAACTTGGTAAACATGTGAGGCTTCCATTTTCAATTTTCAAAACTAGCGTTAATTTTCCTTTTTATATTGTGCATTCAGATTTGTGGACTTCTCCACTTCCGAGTCAGAGTGGTATTAGATACAATGTTATTTTTTGGGACCACTATTCTCATTACTTATGGGTATATCCTTTGTGTAATAAATCTAATACTTTTGCTAAGTTTGCTGAATTTCGTTCTCTTGTTAAAACTCAATTTAATATGGAAATTAAGGCTTTTTAATGTGACCATGGTAGTTAGTTTGATAACACCATAGTTAACCAATTATTTACCAAACACGTCATTCACACACGTTTCTTATTTCCCTGCACTTCCCAATAAAACAAAAAATCTAAACGTATGATCTGTACCATTAACAATCTCATTCGTACCTTGCTTTTGCAATCGCACCTCCCACCTCATTTTTAGGTAGAAGCGCTTCACATGGCCACCTACCTTTTGAACATATTACCTTCCACTGGAATCAATAATGGCACACCTCATTTTCGACTATATAACACCAAACCTAACTACATATCTTTACGTGTTTTGGGGTGTTTGTGTTCTGTTTACATTGACACCAACCATAAACTCGGCCCACATTCCACACCTTGTATCTTCCTTGGCTACCCATCCAATCACCGCGGTTTTCATTGTTTAGACCTTTCCACAAATAAAATTATCATTTCCCCCACATGTCATGTTTGAGAAACCATTTTCCCTTACGAATCAGTTACACCTAATGATGCACCATCTTATACATTTCTTGATACTCACCCTGATCTCATTGATTGACAACTTTTACAACAACCGGTCTAACATGACCAACATCACACTTCCACCATCTTTATCCAGTCTACAACTGGCCAAACAACACCTCTCTATACAACACAACAACAGGACCAACCCACTATGCCTATTACTCATACTTTACCTATAACTCCCGTCATACCTCACCAACCCATTACAACCAAGCCATTTACCAGCCCTACTTCCACGCAGTCCTCACAATCAACCAACATCTCTTCCCAGTCTAACCCACATCATATGCCTACAGACACAACCCTACAACCTCGCCTCAACTCATCCCATGGTCACTCATTTTCAAGTTGTTACTAATAAAAAGAATCCGCGTTATAACTGTCTTGTGTCTACCATTTCTCAATTCTAAAATCATATGTTATCTCCATCAAAGACCCTAATTGGCAACGTGTTATGCTTGACGAATATAAATATTTAATTAAAATAATACGTGGGTTCTTGCGCCACAACCATCGGATGAGAACATTGTTTGTTCCAAGTGGTTATTAAGCACAAGTATTTTGCAGATAGATCTCTAAGCACGTACAAGGCTCGTCTTGTTACCAATGGGAATAGTCAACAGATTCCCATTGATTATGAGGAGACATTTAGCCTGGTGGTTAAACCGGCTACTATCCGCACCGTTAGTGCAAATATTACGATATTTAATCTACATATTTTCGTTTGTTTTGATAATGACAAAATTGTAACTTGTAATACATAAAGTTAAATGTACAAGTTACTCGTAATCATATTTTGTCTCAACATACATCAACATCTCTTGATGTTTCGAGTCCTTGTATGTTACAACACAGGTTCGTACATGTTTGTTATGTTGCATTATGATCAAACCTTATTTTACATTTTGCATTTATAAGTATTTTTATACAAACATTTTAGCAAGTGTACAATAGTTAAGTTGCACACTTTATGTTATAAAATATACAAAGTTAACTAAAAAAAATAAAATAGAAAATAATTTTTACTAAAGATTACAAAATAATTTTTGGATCTGATGAACAGTGCAACCGGTTCAATGGGAGCGTCGTCGGTTCCCTTCGATTTACAAGCTGGTTCCCTTGGTGAACAATAGCCAGTTCTATTCAGCTTTTTCCTATAATTAGAGGAGCCTTTTTCAATCCGTATTTCATCACTTCCAACACATATTTTCCACCATTTTCACTCATTTAGATTTATAATAATGCATCCATAAACACTATGATCATAATGCTTCTAACCTTTATTTTATTGTAAGCATACTTCTATAATGATCCACCAAAGCAAGCCTTATAAGATCTTGCCATCTCCATCCACCACAAAACATATAGATATGAAGATCTACAAGATTAGAGATCTCATCCTCTTTATCCATTTGAAGGCTTCCATTAATGGAAGTACATTTAGATTAGTTATTCATATCCAATAGACACATTATCTTAGATCATCATTGTAATCACATCATTATCTTGTATCATCAATTAGATTAGATGGTTTATGTGTTAGTGCCATAAAACATAAGGTTTGTTATGTTGGGCCATAAAACATAACGGGTTTGGGTTGGTTCTACCCATTGTGTAAGAACTGTGTATTTAGCTTTGTACCAAAAAAGTGTAAGCGACGTTGTGTAAGGTTTTCTTCGCCGAAAAGGGAGCATGTTGATCTAGTGAAGTAACTCTCGAGTTGGGTACTCAGGATGTGGAGTAGGGCGGAGAGGATCTCCATGACCGAACCACTATAAATCATCGTGTTTGGTTTGCTTTCTAGTTTACATATCGTTATCTCCTTACTTTATAATTATGCTTGTGTTATTGCTTGATGTTTATGCTTGTGTTGTGACAACTTGTTTACTCGATATAGTCATGGACTATTATTAGTACATTTTCTATTAAGTCACGATTGTTCGGGCATTTGATACAAAAAAATTTAAGACTTTAATCAGAAACGTATTCACCCCCCCCTACGTTTTCCACAATTAGTATCAGAGCCATGTGGCTCTTGTTTTCAAAACAAATGGTTTTCAAAATCAAGTATGACCCATGTATCAAATTATCCGAAAAGCGAGACTTAATATGAAAAGTATGTGGATGTTTCATTCTTAGAAGCTTTGATTCTTAAATATCTTTGTTATACAAGCTTGAATAATGATCAAAATTTGTTATATACGTCTACCTCAAAGCCTACCAAATGTTAAACCTTTTCGTTGGGTCAGAATATGTGTTTTTTGAAAAATTGATCTGACCGGCGGTTCTGTTCGTTAACAAAGCCGGTTCCATTAGGCAAAGGAACCGGCGGACCCGGTTCTACAGTAGGTTTTGTAAATTTTTGATCAACTTTGTAAGGTCATAAAAAGTTAACCGTAAATCCGTACGAGTTGTGTCACCTACCATTTCGAAGAGAATTGAGTCTAGTTTCTAATTAAATTAGCTAGAGGATCTGATTACAAGTTTAAGTAAGTCGAAATTTCAAAATACTACAAAGTGTCCAAAATTTCAAGTTTCGTATTAACATAAAAACTCAAACTTTTAAGTCGGGCAATTTTAGTTGGTATCCTTTGAACATTGATACATCCCTCTTTAAACTAAAGTATTTTGGTCACTAATCAAACTTGGTATACATCGTCATACTCAACGCAAGGCAAAAATAATTTTTTGTATGATATATTATATGAATAGTCATTCTAGTTTGCATTGCTTATGTATATTGTTTATATGCTTATTTCTTATTTCATTTGAGCTAGCTTATTTGTAAAACATAAAGGTCAACCTTGTCTTGTATGTTCCTTTGCTTGTATGTCAATTTAGATTCTTAAAGTAAATAATACAATTTCAAAAGGGGTGTTTGGGTTAACTTCTATTTTTGTCAAAAATGTTTTTTTTGGAAAATATTTCGGTAACTCATACTAGTAGAGTTAATGACTTGATGTGTGATTCTCTATATGACTACTTGTTTTCCTTGTTTACATCTTATATTTGTGTCTTGCTAGATTATGGATCATTAGCGTCTTGTTTAGAATTTTTGCTCATTAGTTTGTCATTTTCATGTATTCATAGAATGAGGTTTATGCTAGCTCTCGTGCACTCATATGGGCATATCCCTTCTTTTTTATACTATATCAACATCTTGCATAATCTCAATATCTTAGGAATTAAGTAAGTTGGTTAAGTGATTTTGAAGAATATTGTTATAAAATTTATGCACATCAAAGTGGGATTGGCAACTTGAATTTTTCATCCGAAATACTCAAGTAAAGATAAAGTGTAATGATGTCTTGTTGTAGTTTTAAAAGTATTTTTCAAAGCGGGTCAAAGTAATAAGTTATTGTTTTGGTTAAAACGGGTCAAAATGAGTGTTTGGCAAAACCTATAAAGAACGATTTTGCGGTTCATTTAGACCAAGTTTGTCTTTGATATTTAAGTATATATTTTAAGAATAAATTCTGGAAGTTTTCATGTTATGTCAAGTTTTAAAAGTTGAGTTTCGATCATTTTAGCCACGTATAAGATTGAAACAACAAGTTTTATAGAAAATGGGTCATTTTAGGAATTTTTGTATAAAATTCAATCGTATGAAATTAGAAATTATGTCACCCGCCATTTTAAAGACAATTGAGTCTAGTCTCTTGTAAAGATAGTCTCAAAGGATTTGTAATATAGTATTGTCAATTTCTACAATAATAACAAAAGGTCAATTTTCAGTCAATGGTGTTTCCGCCAAAGGTTTTAAATAATTTTGGTCTTGTTGAAAAAGGAATATTTCAAAAATACCTCGTTAAAATTATCTACACATTTTAACATTGTCATTTCATCCTTGTCAATCCTCTATAACCACTAGTTCGCCAACTTGTTCTACTTCTCCCAAACATCACTAATGCTATGTTTTCCATACTAGTTGTAAATTTAATCTTTCCATTAGTCTATCATGACATCTTGCTTTGCATAAACATGTGTTGATTATATTTTCTTGTTTGATCATTTGCTTTATCGTTATCTTAGTGATTGATAACTATTCGATTAATTAAAAATGTGTAATCCTTAGGAAAGGTTTTGTTTAGTTTTTAAATGCTTTTATGCTTGTATGTAGAATATCTTAACACATAAAGGATGGAATTAGTTGAGAGTTTTAGAGAGAGAAAGATGTGGTTGGATGAACACTTAGAGAGGTTAACAAAGAAGAGAATATTAGATTAAGTATGTGTGAGAAATGAACAACCAACACCCTCTCCATGTGTGGAGATGGTATATATACTATAAGCTATAATCGACCATGGGCTTGGTTATGGGCTTTCCATGTAACTTTGGCACGGTTAGCTTACTAACATTACATATTTGCCTTACTACGAGCTGTGACTAACTATATTTTTTTGGATGTGACCGATACTTTTCGTATTCCTAACAATCTCCCCCTAAGGGAGGTCACTCCAATTTACAAAAACTTAAACATAACATACTATGCTTTGACTTTAGTCTTGGACTCGTAGTCTTTAACTTCAATCTTTAACTTATGAATTGATGTAGTGATTATAGACTTCAAGCTTTGACTTGTATCTTTGTCTTGACATGAATGTGATCTTGAACTTCTTGAGATCATCAACCAAGCATAATATCTAATCATCATCTTGTGATCTCTTACCTGCTTGTGATCTTGTGACTTTTGGACCAACATGCTCATACTTTTCTTGATATGATAACTTGAAAGCTTTAATAACGCATCTTTTTTGAAGTTCTTTAACTTTAACACGTTATCGCTTCAAGAAGGACCAATGGTATCAGAGTAGCGAAAGTCTTGAAACATGTACTTGAGCTTTCATCATATCTTTATATATGTCGGTCGAGTATGAGCATGTGGTATTGGCTTCGACTTGTCCTCGAGAAACTGCTACCACCGTCAAGAAATCTGCATAAATGGGTTAGTGATAAACAACATATATGGACGAAAGTGGCTTTGTCACTTTTTCGAATACTGTTGTAACAACCACGGTTCCTTGTTATTTAGTATAAATACTGCTTGTGATCAGGTAGAATTCCAAAGAATCTCCTTGACAGGGTTTCGCATCTACACTAGCAGTTCTTATTACCGGAGCATCTCAAAGTAGACAACACGGTAAGAGTGAACTGGTAAGTTACTATCTTCCCGATTAAGCAGTCAATTCGTGTTCAGCTTTCCTATGTCCAGATACCCTTGTGAGGCTTCCCATGGACATAAGATTGAAAATCGATTTAGAAAATCAGTCAGTGTGTCAAATTGCAAATGGTTTTTATGACACACCAACAGTTTTATCTTTTTCAAAATTCATTCAATTCATAAGCTGGACCGAATCGATATCCAATATCACAAGTTCGATCCGTATAGGATCTCATAAATCACCTACCAAGAGCTTGTTTGATGTTGGCTCAAGCAGGATTTCCATTTTCATTGTGAATATTTAAGTATTACTCGGATGTTCTGGCAAAATCACTCACTGAACCAAACGACTCTCGATGTATGGCAAAATCCACAAGTGATAAATGCTAGGACTCTAATATATTTCGTGTTTTCATATAGTGTGAATTAGCAAGCATAATGTATACCAAGTGTCCGAATGAATTTATGATGATCTCTTTTGGCTCTAACTTAATAGTGGCACTTCTGGGTTTTAGTGATCGGAGGCTGAAACAGATTGCCACCTTTTCAATATCAACTAACTCTGTAATCTTCGTGAGAAATGAAACATAAATCTTTTGAGAGATTCTGAGTGGCTAGGGAGGGTTGTGCATTGCATCACTGGGTCCATGATGTCAGTCTTCAATGTCAGCAATCATCTTTGTGATTCTAGACAGCAGATGTATTGACCCGGTTTCTGCCTAAGTGTAAGGAAGGCTTCTCTCTTTTCACCCTTTATCTTAACTTTTCTTTTTAATTTTTCAACCCCTTCAGCGCTTACCGAGACTTCATAACTAGTACCTTGTTGGGTTTGTTCCAGTATTAGCTCCATCTCAGTCGGCACTCTTCCTTTAATCTCACTTTACTCCTTTTTTCATACCTAAGGACTTCTACACTATCTAGTGGAATATCCCTGGGTAGATCCCTCCGGTTTTGGCTAGATCATGGGAATGGATACCTAAACTTAACCACCTTATAACTCTATTGCAGTAATTTAAATGGTCGATCTTTGGTACTTCCACATTTTAGCCATCACTTAACCATTTGCTCCCCCTTTATATGTGCATCGATTAATCGAAAGAGTTTAGCACATATGTGGGAAAGCGTACACTTAAGATCATAAAAATCATATTATTAGCCATATATTTTAATCACATTTTCTCCCCTTATTAAAAATGTCAAATCTCTTGATATTTTGGATATCAATTGATTCAAATATTTATGGTTTCGGGGAAAAATGTCCAATTATTAACAAGCCAATAATTGGAACATCTTAATGCTCCCCCTCAAATTACGAGGGAATTATATTGTGTTTGAGTATGTTAATTTGAAATTTTTTGAATTTACTAAGAGATTTTTTGAAAACTCATACTCAAACACTATATATGCCTACTTTTAAGTCTACAATACATATATACATATTCATAAGTTTATAAAATATACGAAATGACCTTATGATGACGAACACAATATGACAAAGTCATATTGTTCGTTGAAGTAGCCGGAGGTCAGTTCCATAGTGCCTTCCACCAATAAACTTTTTGAGACTCCTCATCAACCTTCTTTCTTTCAACTATTTGTCAATCGCCTTGATCATGATATGAGCTCTTTTCTTCTCCAATGTACTCCATCTTCTCTTTGGCAGGTACTCCATTCAGATATTCTTTGTTATGTCATCCAGCGAAGTTCAAAGCCCAGTTAATGTCCTATCACTAAAGTTGTAAAGTTCATCTGATCGCATCAACCTGTTCCTCCCTAGGGTGTCAACATAAATAAATCCTTGAGGGTCTTGGTATGGAGTGTACGGGTCTCTTTTCCTGATGTCGGGTATGGTATTTTGTGGCCTGGTGACATTGATCTTTTTCTGGTAACTTTCAACTCCGAGTTGAAGATCTTTGACTCGCTTTTGAATAACCAAGCTTCTAGTGAACATCCTTAATGCTATTGCGAAGTCGGAAACGTCATCACTCGAGATCTTTGTAAGCCGATTCTGAACAGCAAGGAGAAGCATGTCTTTAATGTCATTGATACGAAGATGTGGAAAGTCGCCTTCGTTGAATCTATAAAGGTCATTGTCGGCTCTTCTTACAACAATCTCTTTCAGATACCCATACCCATGTTTCCTTATTACCTCGACCTGAGTTACCGCCATAATACGTTTCATGGAATATACATCATGTCTTGATTTTAGGCCTCGTACATACCCATAGAAGGACTTACGTTGTTCTCTCTAGTGTGAGATTCCCCATAATGCATGTTTATCATAGGCTACTTTAACAGGACCCCATATGTTTGGAACCATGTCTTCAATGCCTGGAAGATCATATTGGGCAGCCTTTATCTTTGTGAGAGAAGTCGTGTAGGTCATAGTCGAAATACCTCCTTGTAGATACTTGAGATCGTTGTTGAAGAAGTAATAAACATGTACTTTTTGACGATTTTTACTCATAACTAAAAGAAGGGGTTTGGTAAGATCAAATGGTAGTCGCCGCCTTCTGGATTTTCCCAATCAAGTTTTTTTGAAAGAGCCTTGTAACATTATTCAAAATCATATTCCAACTCAGCATAATTGGAACGTGTGCCTTTGAGAAGTCTAAACGCTGGTCCTAACAGTGTTTCTTAAGTAAGATTGTTGATTTTTAGGCCGTTCATGATGAATGCAGAGAAGTCTATTGGAATGCTCATCAATTCATCAAAGGTCTTTGACGGTTTATCAGCAGATGATGCAAGAGTCATTAACCAGCTTTGATTTTGTCCTTGTTGTGGAGTCTTGTCAACATTCCAATCAGGATTAGTAGGTTCTTGAGGTTCTGTAGGTTTGGTGAACCAGTAGCGTTTAGATTCAACCTTCTCCTTGGGTTCTTCATCATCTTTACCCAGGTTCTCCTCTTGATCTCGTGGCATGTCCGAATCTGTAACCTTAAACTCTGGTTCCTCTGATTGAACAAACTTTCTAGAATATTTTGATTGAGACTTGGTGCATTTGGATGAGCCAGACTGTGATTCTTTAGCTTTAGGATTTTTTAATTGGTTTTGCATCCTTGCTAGTCTTCCTCTTCTTCAACCCCCGGTCTGATCTAGCAGAAGGGTCTTCATCTTTATCTTTGTCTTTTCGGCTTCTCTTAAACGAATACACTTTACCATACGTAGAGAAGATAGTCATGTCGAGATCATATGATTTTTTCAATCCTTCATAGCATTCTCTGTGTTCAGGACCTGCTAGATATGATTCACTTTTATCAATCTTGTCGATAAGAATCTTCTTCAACTCAAATTCAGTAATTGTTGCAGCAGCCTCATATGAAGATTGTGGTTAAGAAGACTCCTTAGCTAGAAAAGCGTCTTCAACTGACTCTTGAACCATCTTTTGGATCACCGAGGGGGGGGGGGGGCAAAGTTAGATACTTCCTTTGGCAGAATATGTGGTAATTGATTCTTGACTTGCTCTGTGATTCTTGCAGTGAGTGACACCGAAAGGAAGTTCAGGAATTCTTCTCTGGTTTCACCCAGCCTTGTATCTCGATAAATATCAACTAAAGCTGTCACTTGAGTGTGCATAGGATCCTTTTTGAGTTCAGCAACTTCTTTTTCCAATGCTGTGACTCTATTATTGAATTGGAAGATTGATGCGAAATCAGGGAGTGTAGATGGAGGATTTATAGATTCAGTTGTTGGTGGTGGTGTAGATGGTGATTGTTGTGGTGGAGGAGTGAAGGATGGTAATGATTGTGGGATGACGGTAGAGAATACTGGTGAAGAATTAAAGATTACCGAGATAGGTACTGTAAGGAGTGTTGGTGTTTGTTGGCTTGGTACTTCATGATGGACGTGAACATCCATTGGAGAAACAATTTCTGCATCCGTATGGGGAATATCCAAAAAGTTTAAGAATTTATCTGCCAAGTCAGATGAATGAGAAGAGCTGGTAACTAGGACTTCAGTCTTCTGTGGAAAAGTAGAAAGTGTCACATGAGCATCTTCTATGACTTGTATGATCTTTGGATTTCCATTCCCTTGTTGAATGTTAGTCATTGCAGCATCGGTACCCTCCTCTTGAACAAACTCTTTATCAGTATCAACTTGTTCATTCAGTCGTATATCCGCATCATCATATAACTAACTAGTAGTGTAATCCATCTCTTCATCTTCATCACCTTCTGCTATATCAGTAACCTTTGTTTCATCTTCATCATCAGAATCGTTAGACGGGTTTTAACAAGTTCGTCCTTCACTTCTTCTTCATCATCTTCATCTTCTTCATTATCGTCTTGATCATATTCAGAACCTGATTCATTCTCATCAGTTTCATGTTCGGAATTTGACTCATTTTCATTGTCTAATTGATTTTTGTCATCATCAATGTCATTCTTTTGATCACTGTCTTCACCACTTGACTCTTGTTCATTGTTGCTATCATCTTCATTATTTCCCTAAGATTCAGCTTCACTTTCAGATGATTCTTCTCTTGTCACATCAGGAACCCATGGTTTAACACCAGTTCCTTCACTTGTAACAGAAGGTATAATTTTGGCAGCACTTGGAGCAGTTTTGGTAACTATACCATATCCACTTGGATGAGTCTTATGAAAGTCTCTCATACTCTTCCTTCATACTTCTTCAAATTGAGCATCTTCATTTAAAGCCACTTAAGAGAGTAATTCAATTCCTTTACCTCGAGTAACATCCACCTTTTCCTTCTTCTTAGACACTGGTATCTAAGGAGTTTCTCTAATAACAACACCTCTTGTTAGAGCTTTAGTAGTCTTCTTTGTAGGTCTCTTTACTCTCTTTGACTTTCTCGTAGGTTCTTCAGTTGAAGCTGAGACAGTAGTGAGTTTAGGAGAGGCTGACTTCTTGAATTTTCGCGCCTTTTTAGGAGGTGTAGCTCCTGAAGCAAAACCAAGATAAGTCTTGTTAGCTTTGGTTTCCTTCATCTTAGGACTGGTTAAAGATTCAGGAAGTATAGCACCATAGATTTGAGTTTCTTCTTTTGCAGAGACAAATCTTGCAGTGTTTATCAGATAGTCATCCTTGGAGGTGTGTATCCCAATCTTGTTTCTCTAAGAGAGTGTCTTGTCTTGAGTAAGGAAGTAGTGAATGATAATTTTGGTGAATCGAGGGTAGTACATCTTCTCTTGCTTTTTGTAGGCTTTGTTGTCAATCTGGTAGATGAAGTCTTCCCAAAGTAGTTCAACATAGTCCACATTTTTCTGATGGTACATACCCCAAAGGATTTGTTCTCTGGAGAGACGAAGATTGTCAAGACCAGTTGTTTTTCTAGATAAATTCTGTTAATGAGAGCAGCAAAAGTTCTCCAGGGTTGATGCATTTGATCAATAACAACATCATTGAGTGAATGGATTTCCCTAGTGTGACCAAGATCTCTTAAGAAAGACACAATTTCTTCATCAGTAGGAAGTGCATCAAAGTCTTGACCCTGTACTCTAGGGCAGATCTTGAAGATATCTCTGAAGACTTCGAGATTGAGTTTGAATCTTTTCCTTTTGTCTATCTTGAATCTGTAGAAAGTGTCATGCTTGTAAACAGAATCCTAGAATTGATGCATGTAGACTTCTAGAACATCTGCAGTGATGAGAAAGGCTGGTAGCATGGAGTGAGAGCCAGAGCATCCAGAACAACTTGAAATGTGAGCTCTCTTTGTATCTTTCCAGGATTGAGTCTTCCGTTGTATTTTCCAATGTCAAGTCTTTTCTCCTTTAGAACAAGTTCCATATCAAGTTTGGTTTGTTGAGCAGTAATGGAAGACATGATTCTGCTAAGAGTTGTCACATACAGTTCATATACAAGCAAATATATATATCACTAAAAGACATTGCAAGACTGATTTACACAAGGAGTTATGCACACACAGATACTAGGCACAACATTAACACACATGAGACAAGGAGACACACATAATCAAACAACACACTAATTATAGGCAATCCATAGAAAACCAAGGCAATCACTAAAGATTTCTAAGGAGAAAAGTAGACCTAAATTAATCGCTAAGTGATATGTTAAGGCTTAATTATACTTAGATTAGGTTATGATATTAGATTACCAAGATTATTAGATTAATTCATCTAGAAAAAAATCCTATTTAAGTTCGCCATAGTAGAGTGTGTAACACGGCCTGTGATTATCCTATGAGTAATATTCGACTGTGTTTTTTGTATGTATAAACTTTTTCCCTTGTAAATTTAAAGTAAATATTATATTCCTGTGATAAATAAAATGAATGTATAGTTCGCCTAAGTATAAGTGTATTATTCGCCTGTGTTAATACAAACGTATAGTTTTCCTGTGTTAATTGAAGTGTATAGTTCGCCTATATAGGGATGTATAGTTCGCCTATACAAATTTTACACCAACACTTTACACCTTTTTCAAGCATAAATAATCACTCAAACATGATCACTTAACATCATTGAATCATTCTAACACATTTACCACTTGAATTAACCACAAAATCTTGACATAAGTCTTGTTCGACTCATATGAACACGAAAAACCTAACTTAGCAAACTTTTTGAAGTTAAACATGCTTAAACTCAAGCAAACAATCACAAATACATAGTTTATCATTCTTACCCACAAACCCATTAACTTTTTCAAGTTTTTGACCTATTTTACATTAGTTCGATTTCAAGAATCACTCAAAACATATGATTAAGTTATCCCCATTTAAAACTGCTATAGGTACAACATCTAGACTCCTAAAGGACTAAAACCCCTCAATCAATTTAAGATTCCATACACTTTTTATGGTGATGCAATTTCAATCAATTTTAGGGTTTTTCGAGTGAATAATCACTATCTGGTCAGATTTATAGATGGTTTTAGCATTAACACAAGTGTACCTTTTGATTATAATGAAGATAGATCAAGTTCTTGAAGGTTTGAAAATCAAAAATGGTTGTTTAGGGTTTATGTGTGAGACGTGTGAGTGAACAGACAAGGAGGGGTGTTTATGTTTAAATCTTTTAAGGTTTTGGCATAAATGCCCCCGAAGGTTTACTAGATCTTCCAATTTCTTAATAAACTAAACCTAAGGTATAAATAATTTTCCCAAATGGCAAAACTAACCCCTAAAGATTAGATATCAAGATTAGGACTCACATTTTGTATTACTACCCTTAAAGAATTAAACACATAGCAAATAAAGCTCGATTGAGTTAAAATTAATTAACTCCCCTTTAATTATTCACCCTTTCTTTCTTAAAACTGTTTCCTATTATCGCAAGATTAATTATGAAGAAGATATTTGACAGTTTCTCCCCCTCAAAAAATGACCCGTTTTCTATTTAAAGAGCTGTAGTCGTTGTTTGAGTGGTCAAATGTCTTTGAAAATGATTTTTCTGATGAATTTCCGAAGATGATTATATTATTTTTGAAAATCAACACCCTGAAAAATAAGATTTCTCTTATTTTGACACATAAGCGCACTGACACGTACACTTATGGAATATAGGAAGCACGGGTTGTGATGCAAAGTAATCACAAGCCTTTGCATGGTCATTAAGTAGACCATGCCCGAGAATAAATTTCCGTTGAGAGGTCAAGTTTTCTTTTTGAAATACTTGCCTTAAAGATGATGACCGGGTTGCTATCTGAAATAATAGCAAGCCATTTTTGGCATGTTTTGAAAGTTTTTGAACTTCTGCTCGAACTTCATTTACAGCCTCGTATCATTATTAAATGACATTTCTAAGGCCGTAAATGTTATCAATTTTCAGAAGACATGCCAGAGATACATATTTTTATATTTTTCTAATTTTTAAATTTTTTATTTTCTTTTTGAAAAGTTTATATTAAAAGAAAAATATTTTTGAGTTTTTATGTTTTCTTATGTACATATGATATAGGATATGAGTTACCACCATCACTCATCCGTTTCCTCTGCCAGACGTTTCAACATTTCCGGAGACATGCTTCTCATACCGAGCTTTTCGATCAAGAAGTTGAATCTTTCTCTTGGCAAGGATTTGGTGAAAGTATCAGCCAGTTGGTATTCAGTCCGGACAAAGTATAGCTCCACGATTCCATTTTCCACTTGCTGCTTTATGAAATGGTAGCGAACATCGATGTGCTTGGCTCGTGAGTGTTGAACATTGCTGCAGCATAGAGCAATCGCACTCTTGTTGTCGCAGTACAGAGGAATCTTATTGAATTGAAAGCCATAGTCTGTTAGCTGTGAACGCATCCATAGGATTTAAGCACAACACCCATATAAGGCAATATATTCAGCCTCTGTACTCGATATGGCAGTGCACTTTTGCTTCTTGGATGACCAGCTAACAAGTTTGTCACCTAAGAACTAAGCGCTTCCTGATGTACTACGTCTAGTGTCCTGACACCCCGCGTGGTCTGCATCTGCATATGCTGTTAAAGACATACCGATATCCTTTGAGTACCAAAGACCCATGTTAATGGTTCCTTTAAGGTATCAAAAGATCCGTTTTACCGCTTGTAAGTGCTTTTCGATAGGCTTTGTCTGATACCGAGCACATAAGCAGACTGCATGGATAAGGTCAGTGGTTCGTGTGATAGTATACACTTATATAGCAACCCTAATACAGATCCTAACCGAATGCCCTTGACCAAGGCAAAAGGTCAAATTCCACAAAAGGATA
>BQNB010054139.1:0-39672 GCA_026074375.1 Tanacetum coccineum | reverse complement strand
TTCTTGTCTTCTCGTAGCAGCCAAAAAAATTTGACACAAAGAGGGAAAAAAAAACAAAAGAACAGTTGACTATACCTTTTCAAACTGGAAAACAAAAGAAGAAAGAAAGAAGAGAAAAAAACGTGTATGTAGAGCCCAAACTAGAGAGTTACAATTTAAAAAAAAAATATGACGAGATAAACTTAAACAAATTGCCGAATAATAAGCTTAAAAAATTACCACAAATAAATCACTAACCCCACCCGAGGCTCTGATACCAATTGTTATCTCAAAAGCTTAATCCATTTCACAACAATAAGCTATACCAATAAGCAAAATACTAGAAAGATAGAAAGAAAAGTTGAAAGATTTATTAAAAAGAAACTAGAGAGGTGGAAGATTACACACACACACAAACTATGCAAATGGTAACCAACACCCTCTCCTTGTGTGGAGAGGGTTCTATTTATACCCAATGCCAAGTAGTAGGCGAATGGGCTTTCTACTTGGGCCGGGCTTGGCATATCTTGGGCTTTGAGCCCGCAACACGGACAATATTAGATTACAAACCAAGCCCGTTGAACCCGACTAGCCTATTACAATACAAGACCTAGTTTGACTTTCTTAGACCGATAACATTCTTGTTTGGCTTAATATAATTAAGGCTAACAAAAGGTGTGAAGGAAACTGATGTTAGACAGAACTCGCGTTTAGGTTTGAATGATCTAATGATTTCAAGAAGTCAGTTGTCACCACATGATAGAAAACTCATTCGTGTTAGATAGCTAGATCAGTACACAAAATGTTTCAACTATTTATTTGTGTTTTTTTGTTATATCAGTTTGCGACCCAGAAAGTGCTTATTTGCTGTACCAAAACACAACGCGCTATTTACATGAGCGATATAAGCTAATTTCAAATAGCCAGTAGCGGTGTCTTAACATAACAGATTAAATAAGTTGATAATCGTAAGCTGTTTGCTATTAGCTCTACCAATTCGTGATAAATTAAAAGCTAATTGAAGAAAAATTAGGTTATGGAAATCAAACAAATGAATCTTAGAAAGAGTTGGTTAGAAAGTAAAGAGAGTTAGTTAAAGTTGTTAAACCAACGATCTGTTCAGTAGTTTTAAACGCCGTTTAAGCATAAGCCCAATAAAATTGATTTTTTCCATGTAGTGAATACTTAATCTTTCGTCTGTTTTGTGTTTTACATTGCGTTTTACAGAGTGTGAGATGGCAACTTCTCGCCTCAATTAGTTCCTGGAAAAAGAGAGCACGACGGCTCTTTTGTCACCCCTTTCTTTGAAAAGCCCATAATCTGTCTCAAATACTATCAAAGTCCTCCAGGTTAAGCCAACTTTCAAAGTGTCGAGGCTAATATTATAGGCTTTTAACAAAGATGTCTCCCGTTAGCTTCAGATCTCCACCCGTGAAGGAAGGCAGCTGATCTTAGACACTACAACATTCATGTATAATTTCACAACTCAGATACATGCATAAATTATTAGTACAGAATCAATGTAATTATAAATTTAGTGTCTTTGCTATGCAGATTCTTTACCCTTACACACTTTTCACTATCACGCCATCATTTCTTTCATTTTAAAACAAATGAATGCAATTCATTTAACATGATTAGAATTATAGTTTATCTTAAACATATTCATAGCTAATCCCAAAAACAGCCAACAAAAGTAGCCGGTAAACACTGCAATTTGTATCGTAAAGACCGCCACAACGAAAACGGGAAACCCCGCGCTCCGCTGCGGAGCGCGGGTTAAAAACCTTGTTTATAATTAAAATATAGTTGACTCAATAAAAATAATTATAGTACGAAAGCATAAGGGTTGGTTGGTCAACTTTCACTCTTTCTATCAGTTAAACTTATCAAAAAAATATGGCCAAGGGACGGAAACAGATCGGTGTCAAAACCATAATGGAGAAGATCGTTAAAAAAAGTTTAGGGACCATTGTCGTCCAAACCCAACAAATCCACCTATGGACTAACTGATGCAATTTACTCATTGTAAAAAAGACAAAAAAAAAAGAAAAGAATGTGTGATTCTTATACAAAAAGTGGCCCATCTTTTGTTAACAATTAACTTTAATCAAAAATGAATTCAAATTTTTACCTTGGATTTTTTGGCAATTGCTTATAAGGGGAACCTCAAACCTCATTTTCTTAGGTGGATTTTAGTATGCTGAATTTTATTACTCAACCCGTAATTCATTGGGTCCTCACCTCATTGTGTACATCTCTCCTCCAATATTTTTCCACTTTGAGTCTCAAACGGATCTTGAAGCCCATCAACCAAACGCATCCTTAGATTAGTAGGTTATATGGTAGGTATAGAGATGTATCTATAGTTTCTTGTTTGCTTTTTTCGTTTAGAGCTCTTTTGCTTTACGCCTTTTCGTTCTTTGTTGCTCCTGTATGTCCTTTTATGTGTTGCCCTGCTTATATGCTTATGCTTATATGCCCTTGCGTTTTTTTGCTTCTTGCTATTTCGTATATGCTTCCCCCGTTTTTTGGCTTGTGCTTATTTGTCTAATATGTTGTCATTCGTTGTCTGCCTTTTGTGTTGGTTTGTGTATCGTTGTCATTGTCGTAGTGATGAACAAAGGTGTATCTATGCATTGTAAAGCGGTGCCTAAGAACCACCTTGGACGATGAAATCCTTTAGAAGTGATGTAGAAATTTTGTTTGGAAACCACCTTAAAAATTATTTGAGAACTATCTTACAAATCGAGCATTTCTCACGCGTCGATCAATCCTGAATCAAAGGCCGCTATGTGATTTTTGGTTGTCTGATCACATTCGAAATTACGTACTCCTTCCGTCCCAAAATTATTGTCCCATATTGACTTTTTAAGTCTTTCTTTTACAACTTCGACCTTAAATATTTTTGTTTGTGTTATATAATACGTGATGTAAAATATATGAATATATTCGTTTTTAAATGTATATTTATTGTTATAACAAATAAAAATATTTAAGGTCAAAGTTATAAAAAAAGACTTAAAAATCAATAGAAGACAATAATTTTGAAACGGGAAGAGTATCTACTTATCACATTTTTGTCTCTGCTTGGTATTTTTTTAAATATACTTTATTTTCAGTATAAAATATTTTTAGCCGAAACCTCAAATAGCACAAAAAATAGATCTCACTGATGATGAATGTTATTACTATGTTTTAATCAAAAGTGTTTTAGTAATTAAAATCATTTTTTAAGTTTAAGCAAAATTGATTTTCCATTAATATGACATTATGACATGATCCCGAAGTTATAGAAATTTTGCACAATATTCTATTATATTAAGATCGGGTCGGATCCACTAACTCAAGCACAACCGTTGATTATTGGCAAAACACATTCGGGTCGGGTCATCTCAAAACCCCCAAAATCCCACATGCCTCCTTCCCCTCCCCTCTCCCTATAAAACCTAACTCGTCCGTCCCTCAACACATTCACAGACTCCAAAAACACACATTGAATTCACCTTCAGTTTCACATAGTTAAGAACTTAAGGTGCGTATCAATCAACCAATCATCGATTAACTTAAAATATAATTAGATGAACCGAGCTTGATCATTTAGTTACGATTTTCGTGTTTTTGGAACGATAGATCTAGATATAATCGATTTTTACTGTTTATCTTACTATTTGAAATGAATTTGACCTAGAGAAAAGTGATAACCGTGTGTTAAGTAATACATTTTTGTTCGTCTAGATGTTATTTAGAGTGCTTTATACGCGACGGGGTATTGTAAGTGGCAGAGTGGTCTTGCTGGTATTCCTCAAACTAAGTGGGTGTTTGTTTCGGCTTATATATGGGCTTATGAGCTTATTTGATTTCGCCTTATATTTCATAAGTCCCAATTTTCCGCCTTTATTTTGAGACTTATATAAGTTTATCATATAAGTCGAAATAAAATAAGCTCATAAACCCACATATAAGCTGAAACAAACACCCCCTAATATCTAGCTAAACTTATAGTAATGAACAAACTCACATGATACAATTCTGTTGCGTTATATGCTTATATTGTGCACGGTTGATGAATGTGATTAAATTAATACATGTAAGTTTGATTTCGTCTAGGTTATGCTATATAGGGTGCTCTATAAGTATGAAGCGGAAACAACACTTTGTGATAGTTGTGCGTGTTGTGATATGCTAGTATTTAGATGAATGTGATTGAACTGATACATGGAAGTTTGATCTCTACATATGGAATAATATGATTTAGGCTGTAGGTATTAGTTTGAGAGAAGCAAATCTGTTTGTGTCGTCATTCATCTAGGTTATGCTATTTAGAGTGTTGGATCGATATCAATCCACTACGGTGAATGGTGAAACTTATAATGATAACCATTAAGATTAGATTTTGTTGCCCAAAGTAATACCTAGCTTATATGATATAGATGAAAACACGAGATTTTGCAAAATATACGAGCCAATATCACAATTGTATATATTTATGCATAGACTTGTGCATTTAGATGTATACATACAACATCATATTACATAGCATTATGATGTTGTTTATCGTAGTTTGATGACTACGTGTCATATTTTTGTATGTGGTTTATTATATGCTAGGTTAGTGTTATTCTTACATTATGTCTCATTGAAGCTATTTTTCCTATTGTTTGCTTGCATTTATTTGAAAGACTAAAGGTTCTGTCCATGGAAGAAAGGTGTAAAACTTTCGTGTTTGACTTGTGAAATTGGTTTTAGTGGAAAGCGATTATTTGTTCTTAATGAACTTGCTTCTAAGGATAGCCGTGTATATTTTAGGGTTGTTATGTGTTGTGATATGCATATATCGTATACTGAAGAGAGTCGTCTAGTAATCGCATCGCACTTCTCAAATATTCTTATGTTTTTCTTACCTAAATTGTGATTGAAGTTGTTTTTTGTCTTTGTAAAATTTTCTTGCAGAGCCTATTTGTTTGCATTTTTTTGAACGATTAAGGTTTTTTCTCGTCAGCGGAAGGTGTAACTTTTTGGTAATTTGTGTATATGAGAAATGAGTTCTAAAGAAAAGTCACCATTTGATCTTAACGAGCGTACTGGCAAGGATGATGATGATGAAGAATCTCCCTTACGCTTCACCCGAAGGAAAGTCCGATCAACTAGCGGCACTAATAGATCAGTTACAACGTCTACTAGTCCTCATAGAACAGTAATAAGGAGACCCGGATTTCGGCCTTTAGGTCGGGCAAAAGGAAACCAGGCATCTGAAGTCGATGAAGACCAGAATAGGGGAACTAGTAATAACTTGGCTGATGACAAGGAAGAAGGTGAATGGTCTGACGAAGAGGGTTCAAATAATGTAAAAGGTGAAGTCTTAGCTCCAAAACAAAAAGAAAGAAGAGGACCTGAAGCAACTAACGCTTTAAAGCTAGCAACTAACTCCGGAAAACAACCTAAAGTTGACGAACAAAAGGAAACCATGTTGGGTAAAAAACGCAGCAGGCAAACCATGTTTCTTAATTTGTCAGATGTTAAGCAAGCAGTGCCGGCTAAAATTCCGATACCTAGAAGGCCGAACTTTCTACCACCCATCACCACTCGTATCCTGAAAGATTCACAGCCTCTTTTTGATAGTGGAGAAACAATGAAGGATGCAAAACAGTTTGACGAGTCAAACGATGAAGGAAACGATAATGTGGAGTCTAGCGATATCAAATCAGAATGTAATAATGGTGATATAGATTCTAGATCAGTGACTCGTTTTAAAAGGTTAAAAATTGGAGCAAATCATGCTGCAGAGGATACACTTATAACAGTCAATTCAAGACAGATGAAGAATGGCTATGCTCCTATCCAGAAGCCTCCTGTAAGCGGTATCGATTCCTGGGCAGGATTCAAAAAGCTTCCTTCAAAGAAACCAGCAACTGTCAGCACTCAGTATCAGGATTCATCAATTGAGCGTCTTTTGCGGGAGGTGACCAACGACAAGTTCTGGCAGCATCCAGGTCTGACACTCTTGCCACTCGCAATTTAAGCAATAGTATAACATTTATACTGACACGTTTTGTTTCCTTTGTGTTGTTGTAACTTCTTGTTTGTCTTTTACTCCGCCCTAATATCTTAAGCACATTAGTTTGAGGAAAAACTAGAGAATGGGCATATACATGCATATATATAAGACTCGGAAAACTGGATACTGACACAATAGTTGCCTCTTCTAGATTCCTAGTTCTAGATGACGCTATCATGCAATTGGTTAATTTCATTGACTTTGCATAATGAGTTGATTGGCTACTTGTTCATCTTGCTAATACGATTTACCGTGCATGGTTTAGGGTGGGTTCAAAATACAATTCACGATATAACAACTGTGATTGTATTAGTTGTTAAATGAATGGTAATGGGTTTATATTGCTCAGGCCCATGCATAGCAGAGGGAACCCCTGCAGCTTCATGTCGTCGGAGTTCACTTTTGAATACATAATTTATATCATTTCAGCATCCCTTATGAGGTGTCCATTAGTTTTTGGACATCTGTTTTTCCTATGTTCATGTACCATTGTTTTACTGAGAGCTTATGTGCTACATACTAACATGATTAACTTTTGAATACATAATTTATATCCTTCACATTGCCCTTAGGAGGGTGTCCTTTAGTTTTTGACATCTGTTTTTCCTATGTAATAAAAATTACGATTTTTTTTGGACATTCAGAGGTTGCGGAGACTTCAACGTGTTTCCATGAGATTTGAATCAGTAGAAGAGTATATTCGAGTTTTTGAGCCGTTACTTTTTGAAGAATGCCGTGCACAACTCTACAGTACTTGGGAGGAATTGACCAAAACAAATTCTAATTCACATACAATGGTTCGAATAAAAAGTGTTGAAAGACGAGAAAGAGGTACTATCTCTCATCTTTAATATTTCTATTTACTTTAAGTAGATTTTAGGTGTCTATTTTATTAACTTTAAGTTTTATGTGGTCACAGGATGGTACGATGTGATACTTCTACCTACAAACGAAAGCAGATGGTATTTTAAGGAGGGTGAAGTTGCTGTTCTCTCAACCCCTAGACCTGGAACAGGTATTACATGTTTCCTATTCGTAAAATAAGGAGTAATTTACATAAAATGGTCCCTGTGGTTTGGTCAAAGTTACAGAGTTGGTCGACAACTGATTCTAGTTACAGATATGCACCTTGCTTTCACATTTGAACTCGCACTATGTAGTTAATTTCATTTTTTACCCCCTAAAGGGTGTTTCTAGGGACCATATCCGTTGTTAGTATTGGCGAGGGTTCAATTTGGTAAATTGCAATCCTCAGGAACCATTTATGTAATACACTCAAATAAATAAAACCTAACATCAAGGTATTGACTGAAAATCTATTGTCATTTAACAGTCAGATCTAAGAGACCAATCACAGACGAGTCTGAGGTTAGTGGACGTGTAGCTGGTACCGTGAGGCGTCATATACCAGTAGATACTCGTGATCCTATAGGGGCTGTCCTTCATTTTTATGTTGGGGATTCTTACGATTCTAGGAGGTATTATATTTTGGTATTTTAATTTTATCTTTATGTGATTTTTTTTTTGTTCGGTCAATATGTTAATGAAGTTTTTTGGTGTTTCTAATATTACAGTAAGGTTGATGATGACCACATATTAGATAAACTACTGCCTAAGGGGGTCTGGTTTCTAACTGTTCTTGGTGCGCTTGCTACTACCCAGAGAGAATATACTGCACTGCATGCATTTCGTAGACTCAATTCACAGGTGGGTTCTGCAGTTCGGAATGCTGCTAAATTATACCCCAGGTCCCACTCTTATTGTCCACTGACCAAAAAAAAAAAACAAAGTAATACACTAAAATATCATTTTAGTCTCGCATTTGAAATATCATTGACTTGCATAATTCCAGTTATTTGGTAATACTAAAATAGCAATGTGGACGATACTTTTGGGACGGAGGGAGTAACAAACATTCAAGATGGCAGTATGGGGGGATTGGCTTTGTTGAGTAATGTGCCGTATTGGGTTTGGGTCAAAACGTGTCATTTTTAAGTGGTCAAAATGGTTTGGCATGGATTCTAAAGGACTTAATCATATCAACAGTCAATTTTATCGTGTCATTGCTGTCTAATTTTTTTTTAATCATTTTTTTAAAGTTTATGTTCTAATATGATTGCACAATATCTTTAACGAACCTAAGTTACTAAATAAAATTTTTAGGAGGTTTTATGCTTTGAAAGACATACTTTGGCTGACTTCCAACCTGTTTTCCATTTAGATATGTTTATCTTGTGTGTTCGACATGCTAGAGATAACAGCTTACTCCAAAAGACGCATTGATTAAAACTGCCACTTCTAAGAAAAAAAATTCATTCAGTTTACTGTTGTACAACCTGCTGATTTTGGGTAAATAATTTTCTGTAGATGCAAACCGCGATTCTTCAGCCGAGCCCAGAGCTATTTCCTAAATATGAAGAACAGGCGCCCACCGCGCCCGAATGTTTTACAGACAATTTTGCTAAGCATCTGCACCAAACCTTTAATCATCCCCAGTTATCAGCTATCCATTGGGCTGCAATGCATACTGCTGCTGGTACAACTAATGGTTTGACCAAAAAGCAAGATCCATGGCCCTTTACTCTAGTCCAAGGTCCACCTGGAACAGGAAAGACTCATACGGTATGGGGAATGTTAAATGTTATTCATCTGGTTCAGTATCAACATTACTATGCCGCATTACTTAAAAAACTTGCTCCCGAAAGCTACAAACAAGCAACTGAAAGCCCTGAAAACGCCCCTGATGGGTCCATTGACCGGGTTCTTCAAAACATGGACCAAAACCTTTTTCGAACCCTTCATAAGCTTTGCCCAAAACCAAGAATGCTCGTTTGTGCTCCTTCTAATGCTGCAACCGACGAGCTATTAACACGTGTTCTTGACCGAGGGTTCATTGATGGTGAGATGAAGGTTTACCGACCTGACGTGGCCCGCGTGGGGGTCGATACTCAAACACGCGCGGCTCAGGCGGTGTCTGTTGAACGTAGGACGGAACAACTTTTAGTTAAAAGTCGAGACGAAGTTTATGGGTGGATGCATCAGTTACGAGCCCGTGAAGCTCAGTTATCTCAAGAAATTGCATCCCTTCAAAGACAACTTAATGTTGCAGCTTACGCAGGCCGGGCCCAAGGGTCAGTCGGTGTGGACCCGGACGTTCTCATGGCCCGTGACCAGAACCGTGACTCGTTATTACAACACCTTGCAGCCGTGGTCGAGAATCGAGACAAAGTCTTAGTCGAATTGTCACGGCTTTGCATATTGGAAGGTCGGTTCAACGGTGGGAATTTCAATTTGGAGGAAGCACGGGCTAGTCTAGAGGCGAGTTTTGCAAATGAAGCTGAGATCGTGTTCACTACCGTATCCAGTAGCGGTCGAAAGCTTTTTTCACGGTTAACCCATGGGTTTGATATGGTAGTTATTGATGAAGCGGCTCAAGCTAGTGAAGTAGGAGTGTTACCGCCACTTGCTCTCGGTGCAGCCCGATGTGTTCTTGTTGGGGACCCACAACAACTTCCCGCAACTGTTATTAGCAAAGCAGCCGGGACTTTATTATACAGTCGGAGTCTTTTTGAAAGATTTCAACAAGCGGGCTGCCCCACAATTTTGCTATCAGTTCAGTATCGTATGCATTCACAGATACGGGATTTTCCGTCTCGACATTTCTACCAAGGACGCCTTACCGATAGTGAAAGTGTTACCGGATTAGCCCCAGAGGTTTACTACAAAGACCCGTTACTCAGACCTTATATTTTTTATGATATTACACATGGGCGTGAATCACATTGGGGAGGGTCGGTTTCTTTACAGAATACGCATGAAGCTCAATTTTGTCTTCGGTTATATGAACATCTTCAGAAAACTGTCAAGAGTTTGGGTTTGAGGAAAGTCACTGTGGGCATAATTACACCATATAAACTACAATTAAAATGCATTCAACGGGAGTTTGAGGAAGTATTGAAATCTGAGGAAGGGAAAGATATTTATATCAATACGGTTGATGCCTTCCAAGGGCAAGAACGTGACGTTATAATTATGTCGTGTGTGCGTGCTTCAAGCCATGGAGTGGGTTTTGTTGCGGATATTCGCCGGATGAATGTTGCTCTTACTCGTGCAAAAAGGGCACTTTGGGTATGATTTTTTTTCCATGTTCTGTAATCTTATATAATAATGTTGTCTACTAAATACTTTTTGATGTTTATTAATTTAGACAAATGATGCAAATGTGCTAATAGGTCAACACTACCCGGCCCAACCTGTTTTGACCCGTAAATACCTTAGCTTTTATTTAGTTTTTGCTCATTTGGACCCGTTTGGATACGTTGTTTCACCCAAAGAAACCTAAGAGATTTGGCATATTTACCCAAATTTGCCCCTTCTAATATCATAATTATATTTTGTTTGGTGCTGAATTGTCGATGCTCTTTTGTAGGTGATGGGGAACGCAAGTGCTCTGGTTCAGTCAGATGATTGGGCTGCTCTAATTGCTGATGCGAAGGCTAGAAAATGTTACATGGACATGGACTCAATTCCTAAAGATTTCATGGCTGCACCAAAAGTGGAATCCTCAACATCCTACGGTTCATCCCAAGCTAAGTTTTCTAATTCTAGGGGGCTTACGAGGCCTGAATCCAGACACAGGACATACAATAACATGGAACCTAGGATGGGAACAGGAACACCGTCAGGTGAGGAAAATAAAATGAACAGACACAGGCCACACGAGAATATGGAACCTAGGATTGGAACACGGACATCATCAGGTGAGGAAAATAAAATGATCAGACACAGGCCATACGAGAATATGGAATCTAGGATTGGAACACGAACATCGTCAGTTGAGGATAATAAAGTAAACTCATCATATGCATCAAGAAATGGGAATAGTTATAATCCTTTTAACACACCATTAGAGAACTCTATTGAAAATGTTGATCGGTCTAAAGAGTTGTGGCAGTATAACCCTCAGAATAGATAAGATTGGGGTTATAGGAAAGGATAATAGTGCTTGTCGGTTCACGAGGTTGCCCAAAATTCTTATGGGGCCGAACCCTGAACCAAGGATCTGGAGGTGTTTATAATGCGTTTGCACAAAAGTCCCGAAATTTAAATGGGGTTAAAGTTTTATTCACTAAAGATGGGTTATAAATACCAAAATTTGTTGTCCCATAAAGTCGAGTCACAGCACAGGTATATCTGCTTGGGTAACGCCAAACAAACCCTTATGTCGAAAAGTTCAAAGTTTATTTGCACTGCATTGGTGGACTGTGGGCGCAGGAAACTGTCAAGTTTTTTTTTAATATTTGACATAGGACCTGCGATTATAGTTTTTGCATATTATACAAAACGTCGAATAGAAAAGATGTAGGGTGGTATATGGTGGCAAGATTTTGTATAGAAAGGGCGATGTTGATCTAATGATAAACTTTACAAACATTGTTTTGTGTACATATTTATATCTGAGTCTCCCCCTTTCCAGAAATATTTATATCTGGGTGTCTTTATTTACTCCGGTTCAAAGGTTCCGGGGATCGGAGATCTAAGGTTTTTTTTTTTGTTTTCGTATGTAGTTACTTGCCTGCATGATAGTTGGGGTCAACCATAATTATCAATTATCATATGAAAGTTTCTGATCCATGCCTTGAAAAAGACCATTTAAGTCGCAGTTTTGACGATTGGACTGAAATTGCAACACTTATGAAACTCCAATTTTGACGATTTGGCTCAAACTGCAACACGCAGGAAATGCACATAGCAGCATCAACCTTGATCGAAAGGTGTCACGCATGACCAAGTCTTGCAATATTTCATATAAATAACAAAAACGAGACAATATGAAGTTGAGTCGAGTCGGGTTGGACTACACAATACAAACCTTTTGTCTGATTTTTTTAACCATCGTTGATTAAAGCATGCTATCTGAAACTAGAGGCGATTTCGGCGTGTTTAGCCCATTAGGTTAACACTTTTCAATTAATTTGTTGAAAACGCAACATAATGCGAGTCAACTTGCTCGCAAATGAATTAAAATCGCTAACGAAGTTGTTCATGTGTTCCGATCAATCGAGCTGGGTCTGCAACAAACCCGAAGTTGTTTAAAGCGACTCTAACAGATAATGTGGATTCAACTCGAGTCAAATTTTAAATCTAATTTATTAGCTATTTTAATTTATAGATCACCACACCAACTAATCAAGTTGACATGCAACCAACTCATAATTATTTAACATTGGATTTAGCTAATTATCCAATCCACAAAATGTATAAATTAATAGTAGATGATAGGTATAAGACATGTTTTAAATTTTTTAATCCTGATTCTCGTTTATTTACACTAGTCAAAGTTGGCTTCTCTCATTCTAACCTACCATGAACCAAGTATCATGTTTGTTAAGATTTTGATATTGATCTTAAAATTTCATAATTATACAATACTATAAACAAAAAATGATCTTTATCTTATGTAGAATTTTTGAAAGCTTAAGATCTTACAAGATCCTGAACTTATTAATAGAATTTTCAGATTTAATTCGATTCGATCTTACTTTTTTCGAAACAAAAACAAAAACTTTACGAATTAATGGATCATGTTTGATAGAATATAATTATAATTTGCGACAACATTTTCATAAAACATTTATATAGTTTTGTGTTTATGATATATGATAATTTATAGAATTGTATACTATTGAAAAAACTATTCAGAAAATGAAATTATAGTATGATCTTGAGGCCTCGACCTATCTTATGATCTCAATCTTCTAAAAACGAAAACGATTATTGTTTAATAAATGCAATAGTCAAATTATTGTTATTTAATGGGGTAACTTAAGATGTTGTAACTGCCTGAGTATACTATCGACGACTTTTGTATCATTTGGTCTATCTTGGTTGGTTTAAGAAAAGAAAAAAAAACTTTAGTTACAAATATTGATCTATTATTCGAATCTTTGTACTCAATATATGTTTTATTCGAATGTCTGTACATGCAAATTACTAGTATATACAATAACGGTAAGAGCACTAGATACCAAGTGAGGTATCCGACGGTGTTATAACAAAAAATGTTGTCACCTGAGTTTTTCCCCCTATAACTCAGAAGTCAAAACCTATATGGTCTCGCGCTTTAAGGTCGCGTTATAAGGCTATAACGCGCCTTATAACTCAAGGTACCGTGTGCTCTAAATATTAGAATAAACCGACAACTTATAAGTTTTAATGAGCGATACACCAATACCACCACTTTTAGAAACTCAATTTTATTTAGTCGAGTCCTTGAAGTTTATAACATAATTTTAATGTTCGCCACAAGTTGGTATCACTCACTTTCTGAAAAAGGGTATTTTTGTCCCAAAACCGCTCTTCGTAGCAACCATCGATTCCCCGAGTCAGTAGCTGAGAATAGACATCGACCCCCACCCGTCGTGACGTCCCCTTTCCTAGCAAAAGGTTGCATGTCGTTCTCCCTCTTATGTAACGACCCCCTTCTACTACGATGTTGTTGCCCCTTTCCTAGCAAAAGGTTCATTTCGTAAAAATCATGATTTTAAACTACGTTACAAACATCCGTCGGGTTTCCATAAACCCCCAGAACCCCTATGTCTC
Source organism: Tanacetum coccineum (assembly GCA_026074375.1). Lineage (NCBI taxonomy): Eukaryota > Viridiplantae > Streptophyta > Magnoliopsida > Asterales > Asteraceae > Tanacetum > Tanacetum coccineum. The sequence continues at coordinate 26,033 of BQNB010054139.1, read as the reverse complement.
TGGTTGCAATATTTAATTAATAAATTTTGGTCCCAACTGATACAAACTAGTATTAAAAGTTTAAAATGGTCTTGATCCATAATCATCGCTATAAGTTATTTGTTATAGTATGTTTTCGTTTTTTGACATCTTAACAAATAATAATTGCAGTATTAAACTACCCCATAACTATATTTGGCATGTTTTGAACATGTAGGACTTATTTTACACAAAAAAACTCAACTACTTGATTTTTATACAGGGACGAAGCCAGAAATTTTTTCTCGAAAAGACATATTTCGAAATGATTAGGATATCCAAATGCATAACTAATTTTGTGCCTAAATTTGCGTGATAACAGTTTATTGATTTGTAAAAAAATGAGTTATTTGCTGTAACAAAAATATCAGATCCTAGTTTGATTCCGATTCGATCCAATTTTGATCCATTGCACACCCCATAAAAAATTTGAGTGAGCCATATAAAAAACAATAGGTCCCAAAAGATTGTGACAAATGCCAAATAGACAAAAAGACTAATTGGATTTATTGTTTGGATACGACACCTTTTTATTTCTTTTAAACTCATTTGAACTTTCCACTTTTAAATAAAAAAGTCATCCATGTCTTAAATAAAAGATTGTGCTCACATGTCTTAAATAAAAGTCATCCATGTAATCTTTCCACTTTTAAAGTACCATCTTCACCCAATCCCCATGTAAACACATTATTTTCTGTGATACCCTTTATCAGTTTTATGATCTTTTAACTAATCATAACCTTTTTTTTATGTCTTTCTATTTTTAGAAATCATCAAAGCTCTTGCTCAAATAGTCTGCACAGCCCAAGAAGCAAAAGGTAAATTTTTTAAAATTTTGATGTGTTCTTGAGTTAGTTATGTGTTTGATCGCTTAAAGATAAGTTGGTAGCTAAATTTAGTTAAAAACATGTTGAGTTGCTTCATATGTGTTTAAAATTTGATTAGCAGTTTAACACCAATGTGAGTTTTGACTTTTTGTGTCTAATCTTTGGATAATTTGGAACAGCATTACAGGCTTAAAATCACCCAATTATCGATTTGGTTTCGTTTATATTAATTCCGGCAAAAAAAATAGACCAAAATTCTCTCAAATTTTAAAAAAGATACAAATACCTTTGATAAGGTGTTTGACATGCTATAGTGCAGAAAAGTTGTTTCTGAAGTAAAAAAGTTTGGCTTTTTATAGTTAGGGGTATTTTTGTCATTTTACAGTTTACCGGCAAGTTTTTTTACCCGGTCTTAACAAAATATGAAATTTTCGCCAAAATTGCTACTAAGGTAACCTTTTGTAGTGCTTCACTTGCTTTATGGTATCTAAGTTGTTCTCGCACCAATATTGTATATGCTATCTCTTCTGATGAGGTTGTATTAGTTTGATAAAAAAGGCGCTAAATTTAAATTTTTCTGTCAACGTGTGATGAAATTAATGACTTTTAAAAAAAAAGAAATTAGTAATCATTATGTTTTTCATTGTACTAATAATGCAGGGACTATTATCAAGCAATGAATCCACAACTAAAGAAATCAAACTCAAATGGCCCTATAGCACCAGAAGATCAACAAAAAACGGTTCGTGTCAACTTATTAAAATGTAACATATTAAGGTTTAACAAGAATAAGCTTTATTTCAGATTGTTGAGGTGCGTGAGGCGATTAAGAAGCTCAAATCACTGGAAAAGGTCATAGAGCATCGTCCAGTTGATTTTGCTAATTTTTGTTCCGATGCATCAATATTAAGATATCTAAGAGCAAGAAATTGGAATGTTAAGAAATCCGTTAAAATGCTAGAAGGATCCTTGATATGGAGAATGAGCTATAAACCAGAAGAGATCATTTGGGTAAGTTTAGGATGCTTATGTAAAAGGAATTCTTTTTTGCATCACTTCAGTATCATCTTTGAAAGTCGGCATTCAAGGGTTTTTTTCTTACAAAATGATGCTAGTATCTCGGATGTATGGAGAAACGTACAATAACTGAAAAGGGACAAAAGATATTAACTATGATGTCTGTTAATCATTGTTGTTTATGTTCGGTTGAATTAGGAACATGTTGCTGCCGAAGCAGAAACTGGCAAAATCTATAGGTCGAATTATAAGGATAAGAACGGGAGGGTGGTTCTCGTTATGAGGCCTGCATTTCAGGTTTGTCTCACTTCGCTGAATGTGAATATGTTATTTTTCTTGCATCTATGAGTTATCAGGTTTTGCTACATTCAGTACAGTAAAATGATTCCTTTTGTACTATAATGGATGTAAAAACGAAACGATGAAGTATATAATTTTTTTTTACTAGTGTTTAAAATGAACTTGCGTTGTTGACTTCTAATCTGCAGAACTCAAAGTCAGTAAAAGGGCAGATAAAGTATTTGGTGTATTGTATGGAAAACGCGATACTGAATCTGCCTTTGGATCAAGAGCAAATGATTTGGTTGATAGATTTCAATGGCTTCAATTTGTCCAACATATCGATCAAGTCAACAAAGGAAACTGCTTTTATCTTACAAGATCAATATCCCGAGAGGCTTGGCTTAGCAATTCTATATAATCCACCAAAATTCTTTGAACCATTTTATAAGGTATGTGTGCTAAATCATATGCTACAAAACAATGTCCAAAGCTCTGAAAAACAAAAAAAAAGAGGTAAAATTTGACTTTTGGAGTCAAAATCAGCACTTTTAAAGTTCAAAATGATACAGATTTCATATATAACTAACAAGCACCTTGCACTATTTGGATGATTTACCACATCTAATCTACTCTATCATAAATTTCTTTGGAAAGGTGCAAGAACCGATACGACGCGTATGTCTGCAAATTAGCACATTTGACTACAAAAGTCAACCGTTTCCTAATGAAATAAAAGCTGACCTCAACTAAAACTGGCATTTTTGCAGATCGTAAAGCCTTTCCTAGAGCCCAAGACCGCAAACAAAGTGAAGTTTGTATACGCTGACGATCCAAACACAAAAAGTATCATGGAAAACTTATTTTGCATGGATGAACTCGAGTCTGCGTTTGGTGGAAAAGTTGAAGAAAGTTTTGACATCAAGAAGTACGCTGAGAAAATGAAGGAAGATGATGCAAAGAGGATTATTCTTAATAAAGGAGACACTTGCTCCGAGGCAAACACTACCCTTAGATCTAATTCTTACACCGAGGAAAAAGCAGCCGATACCAACTGTGTAACGGAAGTTGCCGAGGAAAAGAAGTTACCAGAGGATCAAAAGATCATTGCTAGTTGATAATTTGGTGTTATTTGCATATATTTCGTGTTTTAGATTTATGCAAAAGTGTTTGCATCAAAAATTAGTGGTTGACTCGCGGCAAGTGCTCAAGTGCGATTACCCATTCTACATTGTGAACTACTATACACACCCTCCTCCATATAATGCTAAATTTGCGTAACTTCAGTAAACATGTTTCTGTATGTGTCAGCACGATGTTTTTCTTGTGGCATAATGCAACAATACTCGACAAAAGTGCCCAATTCTTGACAAGATCACCAATCCAGTCATCGACAGCTATTGCCTCTTTTCTACACATCATGAGCTTTCGGGCTAGTAAGAGTATGTAGAGACGAATTAACAAGTTTTTTATTTTTTATTTTATTAAACTATCTTTTAAAAAAAAATCAAAATTTTCTTATGTCAAACCTATAAAAGGGATTTTCTTAATTATATTAAATATGTTTAAATTGGGTTCTGGCTATTTTTAGTTAATCTGTGATCACTTCCCCTTATGCTTTATACTTCATTCTTAGAGCACTATGTATGGTTTCAAGCTATGGCTCAAGCCATGGCAAAAAGTGTGTTTTTTTCTCCACAACATCAAAAACTCCCATAACACAAAAAAGTGTCTCCTTAGTTAACACCACATTTTTTTGTGTTATGGAGAACTTTTCCATAACGCGACACGTCGCGTTTTCGCCCACCATCTCGGCTCGTGGTGGCGGCGCGAGAGGTGAAAACGCCACCCACGGTGTGGTTCTCGCGCCGTGGGCTGGCGCCAATGGCTCAAGCCATCAGCCACCGTACCTTGTGCTCTTATAGTTGATATAGTTTCATATTTTCATAAAAGCATTCGGTCATGTTGATAAACAGTAGAACCATGTGTTAGTATGCAAGCCCGCGGCTCTTGTTATTATTATACATCTGAAATAAAACGACTCGCTTTACAATGGAGGTGTTTGAAACATGTGCTATTTTACAATAAGCCTGCCATCATGATAATCAAAAGGGCAAATTGCATAAAAGTGTACAAAACTTATACTCAATTTCAATTTAATGTACTCAACTTTTTTTTTCCTCAATTTAATGTACCAAACTTTTTTTTGGTTGCAAATGAAGACAATTAAGAGGTTACCAAGTCACCATCAAGTTACCTTTTCTCCAACATGATTTTCGTGGTTTGCCAGGGTCCGGACGTCGGTCGTGGAAATCGTGACCGAATAGTTCCTCTTGGGAAGCCCCGGGGACGTCTCCTGGTTAAGTCAACTTGTTCCGGTCTTCAAATCTTTCTTCACTTCGCGTCCCATTTTTGGATGGAATCTCTAAAGGCCATAGCTATTCTTGAGGAAATAACGCGACCCCTTTTATTTATATCGTATCCGGGTGGTAAATACTTTGAGCCGTTTCAAAATTAATCCACATCGTTTTCGCCACTTTTCCCCAAAACCTTTGGCCCGTTTGTACGCGGCGTGAACTTTTGGCTCAATGGCATTTAACGTATTTTTTTGGCCCATTTGCTAGTCAACATATCCTTTGTACGTTTTTAATTTTTTTTCGAATTGAACTCGTTCAAAACCCGATACCAAAACGTTTCATGCTTTTGTGACCTTCCGACATTATTATCTTCCGAAAACAGCCAGTAAAACATTGTTGCTAGCAATTCTTATTCGACCGGTATGCCAACGGCCCACTGATACGTCTTTGGGGCTCGCTTTCAACATTTTTTTCCTCATTTTTGAACATTTTTTCTTGCGACCTCCTTTATTTTTTTGGCGAATCGATTTGTTGAGGTCTGACGTGATGTGATAGGGAAGTTTCCTGAGTTGATGATGGTTGGGTTTTGTTGTAGATCTAGAATTCACGGTTTAGGACTTTGATTGTTGCCATCGGAATAAAAAGCTTGTTGTTGTTTTCGTTGGTATTGTTAAAACTGTTCCGGCGTCATCGACGCGTTGAGGAGATTCAAAAAATCGGTGTTGGGAATGTCGGACATTTTTTTTATTGCTAAAAAGATGTATATTTGTTATTTGAAGAGTGTTGAATTTGGATGTGAATTTGGTAGTTGTAATGTGTTGTATATTGGAGTTGTAGTGTCGAGGGGGGTATAAAATGATTTTTTTAAATTCGGCAGTTTTAGGGGGTAAAATAAAAATTTGTAACTTAAAAATCAAAAAAACTAGCGCTTAGGGGTGGTAAAGTGAAACTTTTAAAAATTGGGGTAATGAAGTAAAATATAAATAAAACGTTTCAGGGGGTGGTAAAATGTTTTTTTTTTAAAACACCCCCCCAGACGGCGCGGTTGGGCCGCGCCAACGCCGGACCCAACGCCGTGGGCAACGCGGACAACGGTGTTGTACGCCGGCCAACGCCGTTTGCCTCGGCACGTTACTAACCCAACTCACTTTTTTTCATGCTCTTATACCTGCATTCTTAGAGCACTAGGTAATTGGTTTAAAAGTGTGGTTTTTTCTACCACAACACCAAAAAACTCCACATAAACACCAAAAAGTGCCTCCTTAGTTAAAACCACATTTTTTGGGTGTTATGGAGACTTTTCCATAACGAAAAGCGCTGAGACGCGGTACAGCGTCTCCGCATTTCACGTCGCTGTTTTTATCCACCATCTCGGCTGGTTGGTGGGCGGCGCGGAGAGGTGAAAACGCCACCCACGGTGTGGTTCTCGCACCGTGGGGTGGCGTTTTCGCCGATGGCTCAAGCCATCTGCCTCCCGTACATTGTGATTTATAGTTGATTATAGTTTCATATTATTCTATATATATCGATTACAATGAAAAAAGTTACTGTCGATTTTAATGCAGGGTTCTAAAATAGCGGCGCCGTTAGAGCGCTATAGCGGCGCTATTAGCGCGAGGGCTGTGGCTACCACGTTACGAAAACAGGCCAACGGCGTCATCTTGAGGCGTGGCGTGCAATTAGCGGTCATAAGCGCGCCTATAGCGTGAGTTTTTTTGAAGCTTTATAAAATTTCATGGATTTGAGCTTATTTACAAGTATTTATGCTTTGGGTTGTTTGGGATTTCAGGTCTTAGGTAACCCCGGTTAATCTAATTTTAATCCTTTTAGTAGCTAACTAATATTGACCACTCAATAAATATTTTTTGCCGCCTTGAGTCACGCCTTAAAAACGCTATGACGCAACGCCTCACGCTAAAGCTTGAGGCTTGGCTATGCCGCTACGCCACGCTTCACGCTATTTATAACCTTGATTTTAAAGCACTGTAGCTACAGTGCTACAGTGCTGGGCTGGCCCATTTTTTTTTTTTTTTACATTGCTACAGTGCTGGGCGGTCCCCTTAATATATATTTTTTTTTTAAATTGTGGCACAAAATAGTGGAAAAAATGTTACAAAAAGTAACGACGAATTCAGAATAAAAAAATACCATGACGGTACATTTCCGAATTTGACTTAAACATTTCATTTTAAACGATGGAGACCAAAAAAAATATTCGCAAAAAATAAATAAAAAATAAACCAAAAAAAATAAATGAAAAGAAAAAAAAATTATTAAACTCATAATTAACACGCACGTATATAAACATAGGAGACCGGAAAAAAATAATCCCGCACAAAAACAATTCTCATTTAATAGCCATGTTCCCATTAAATTTATATTAAAAAAATCCCGGATAGCTAACAAAATAAATCTATAAACATAAGCCCCAACACATAAAGCCCATATAAAAAAAAAACAACTATTAAACATGAGGCGAAAAAAATTAAAACCGCCACAAACATAAAAAATTAAAAATAATGACGCCTCGCATAGAATAAAACGACGTTTATTTTTGTTCTACACGCTACGTGCTGGCCTCTTGGGCTTTACAACTTGGGCCAACCCATTTGGTTTTTTTTTTTTTTTTTTTTTTTTGTAGGCAATGTAAAAAAACCGCTCGGCACAAAATAGAAAAAAAAAATTTCAAAATATTGGACTTATTAAAAATAAAAAAAATACCAACTCCGCACAAAATAAAAATAGAAAAGAATAAAAATAAAATTTTACGCAAAAATAACCGCCACTATTAAATAATGAGACACGAAAAAATAAACTCCACACAGAAGACAATAAAAAAACGCCATGTCTATAAAAATTATATTAAAAAAAAACCCGTATAGCCAAAAAAAGAAACCTTTAAACATGAGCCCCACACATAAGCTCATATAAGAAAAGAAAAAAACAAACTATTAAACATGAGGCCGAAAAAATAAAACCACACAAAATAAAAAAATAAAAAATAATAAATGCCTAGCTATACGTCGATAAAAATTACACGACCCGCAGCAACGCCGACGGGTAATCTGCTTGTTTTCTATTAATGCATTCACAATCATGTTGATAAATAGTAGAACCATGTGTGTATACTAAACGCGATGAGCGACTTTGTTTTTTATTATACATCTGAAATAAACGACTCGCTTTAATCTGATTCGCAGAGGCATCACTATTGAGTCGTCTCTTTGTCCGGTTTGTTCAGTCTGCGAGGAAGATGTTTGCCACATCTTCTTCCGTTGTGATTTGGCTCAGCTTGTTCTTCGTCGCATATGCAGATGGTGGGGCTTAGATCCTCATGACTGGTCATCGTTCCAAGAGTGGCAGTCTTGGATTCTTTCTCGATTCAGTTCTACTCTAAGGTCAAACGCTAGTTGGAGGGGGTGTTCGTCCGTATCTTGGTGGTTTATCTGGAACTTTTAGGATGGATCATTTTTGAAGAATACTCCTCCAAGACTTCTAGGAAATTTTGATGGCTATTGTTTTTTGTGCTTTCAATTGGTGTAAAAGACGTTGTCATACGGGACGTTTTTTGGGACGAATTGGTTAAAAAATCCCCAATTTATTTCCTTGTATTTGTTTTTTAGCTCCTTGCTAGTTTAATTTAAATTTTTGCGTTCAAAAAAAAAAATAAAACGACTATCGCTTCTACAATGGAGGTGTTTTTTAAAACACTGAGCTATTTTACATTAAGCCGCCATCATGATAATCAAAAGGGGCAAATTGCATTAAAATTGTACAAAACTTCATACTTAAATTTCAAATTTAATGTACTCAACTTTTTTCCCCTCTAATTTAATGTTACCCAAACTTTTTTTGGTTACAAATGAAGGACAATTAAAGAGGTTACATACGTCACATCAAATTACCTTTTCTCACATGATTTTACAGGCAATCTGCATTCAGACGACCACCACCAACCACCTCCAAATCGATCAATCTACCGCACACCCAAAACGATTTCGATCGATTTCGTCCAGTTTCCACCGATTTCGTCCGTTTTCGACCAATTTCGTCCGTTTTCGACCGATTTCGACCGTTTTTGAACGTTTTTAGACCGTCTTCGACCGTTTTTAGTCCGTATTCCAAGATTTTGACCGATTTTCATTGTTTTCGATCGTTTTCGATTGAATTTACAATCGATTTCGATCATTTTCAACCGATTACGAGATTGATTTGGACGATTTCGACAGTTTCATCGACCAATTTCTGACCATTTCGGTTTCCCTTGGTTTTGACCGATTGTACATCGTTTTAGTCCGATTTTGACACGTTAGTGACGATTTTCCCACCGATTTCGGGACCGTTTTCGTCTCGTTTTGTACGTTTTTCTACGTAAAATACGTTTTTCGAACGTTTTCAAAAGTTTTATCTTTTTTTTTATACAGTTTTAGCACTTTTTATAAGAAGGTAAAAAAAGCGATGAAGACGTATAAAATCGTATAAATTGTACAAAAACGAAAGCTACGTAGGAAAACAAAGAAAACGTGAGAAGGAAGTAAACAGAATAAATCCATACAACAAAAATGGACGACAAACGTACATAATTGTTTCACAACGTTTTAAAACGAACGAGAAAACTGGTCAAAAACGTTCAAACAGCTTAGGCAATGTAGGAAAACGAATAAAAAACTGTCGGAAAACGCTACGAGAATAAGTATAATGAAATCAGTCGAAAAGGTTCCAAAACGCGTTTTTGAATCGATCGAAAAAACGGAAGTAAAGGTTCGAAAAACGGATTCGAAATCGATTCAAAATCGGTCAAAAACCGGATTGATGAAATCCGACGCGAAACGATGGAAATCATGTCGAAATCAGTCGAAAACAAATGAATCGGTCCACAAAACGGACTAAAACGGTTCGAGAAATCAGATGAAATCGGTCAAAAACGAACTAAAACGGTCGAAATCGGTCAAAAATGGTCAAAAACGGTCAAAATCGATCGAAAACGGTTGAAATCGGTCGAAATATGTCAAAAACAGAGGAAATCAGTCGAAAACGAAGGAAATCGATTGAAAACAAAAGAATTCGGTTGAAAACGGTCGAAATCTATCGAAATCGGTCGAAAATGGTCAAAATCGGTCGAAAGCGGTCGAAATAGGTTGAAAACAGTCAAAACCGGTCGAAAATGGTGGTGGTTGTGGCTTGCCGAAGGCGGAAGTGGTGGAGGTCGCCAGTTGGAAAATCATGTTGGAGAAGAAGGTAACTTGATGGTGACCTGTTAACCTCCTAATTGTCTTCATTTGCAACCAAAAAAAGTTGGGTACATTAAATTGAGAAAAAAAAGTTTAGTACATTAAATTGAAATTGAGTATAAGTTTAGTACACTTTTATGCAATTTGCCCTAATCAAAACAGCACCCAACTAAAAAGCTCATTTTTCTTAATCAGATAGAAATAGATCATTCAACTCAAATGTCTCAGATTCTTCGTTTTCTTCGTTTTCACACTCATGTTCCACTTCTTCCCAAACAGCATCTTCCCTCATCATTCTCCTACAATAAATTAATTTGTTAAACCTCAATTGCTAACCCGGAGAAAAGATCAATGAAAATTATAATACAAAACTGAAAGGACACTCACTTTTCTTCATCGTTTAGGTATGAAAACGACCGAGAAGGTTTGAGTCTTTCATTTCTTTTCGTAGCTGCTTCACGCAGTCTTCTCCTACAATGAGATAAACAATGAGGGTTTATACTTCAGTCGAAATAATATTGTAGATAAAATAAACAAAACTGATAGAATACTCACTTTTCTCGTATAATGGCCGCTGCTATTACCCAAGTTTTTCTACAATCAATTCGTTTAAAAATGAGCCAGAGCAATTAGAGTTTATATAATTCTCAACCAAAACAATTAAGAAAACGGACAAAAAATTGATAATACTCTCACTTTTCTTTATAGGTTAGAGACGAAAAATTAGCGGCAGATACTTTTGAATTATCACCCGCTGCTATTTTTTCTGCCACAATCAATCTTTTTGCTAATAAATTAAACCTCACAGGAAATTAGATCACATAAAGTATAAATGCCTAACAATGTAACTTTGATTAACAATTTCGATAAGCACATTCTCACGATGGTAGTTTATGATTCAAGATCCTACATCGGCCAAGTATGGGATTGGTTGATGGTTTATAAAGTTTATGTGTCCCCTCCTCTTACAAGCTAGCTTTTTGAGTGAGTTTTGACTTATGAACCGATACGAGCCTAGTATGAGATAGGTTCGTATCAATTGATATCAAAGCTAGCCCTACCTTTCGAGGTTCCAACACTCAGAGTGGTGGCTTGGACCTGAAAAAAGAAGGGTGCCAGCCGTGACCAACGAGCTCGGAGTGGTGGCCTATGAAGTGGTGGCTTGAACCAAAGAGGGGTCCATCCTCTTACAAACTAGCTTTTTTAGTGAGTTCTACACTTGGACTTATGAACCGATATGTGTCTAGTATGAGATAGGTTCGTATCAATTGGTATCAGAGCTAGCCCTACCTTTCGAGGTTCCAACACCCGGAGTGGTGGCTTGGACCCGAAAAAAGTAGGGTGCCTGCCGTGACCAACGAGCTCGGAGTGGTGGCCTATGGAGTGGTGACTTGAACCAAAGAGGGGTGCCAACCGTGACCAACATAGCCGTGAACAACGAGGACGTTGTTTCTTCAAAGGGTGGGGTATTGTTATGATCCCACATCGGCCAAGTATGTGATTGGTTGGTGGTTTATAAAGTCTATGTGTCGTCTCCTCTTACAAGCTAGCTTTTTGAGTGATTCTACACTTGAACTTATGGGATAGGTTCGTATCTTGTTGATCGAGTTACAAAAACGCATATATAACAGTACAACAGTTAAATCAACATTAAAACTTGCAACAATATAAAAAAAATACGCCGCATGTCCACACAATGCGGCGGCGTAAAAGGGGGAGTAGGTGATGGTCGTTGGTGATCATATATGGTAATAAAAATTGATCTACAAAATATATCAATACAATCTCTTTTCTCACCATATTAACTACTCTCCCAAATGAATTCATGTGCACTAAAAAGTTTGTAACATAAACTTAATCATGAATTCATGATTATGTCTTTAAGTTTATTTGCTAATAAATAGACTCTTAATAACAGAGGAAGATGTCTTAAAATGTAGTTAGATATGTTTGCATTATATGCATCAAAAGTGGTCACAATAACTAAGCAGAAAGGAAAGAGCATGAAAGTAAATAAACACATCCCATCAATCTATCAATTTGTCAAAAAGCATTCACATAATCACGAGAACACCAAATTTAAAAAAGTAAATGACTATTGTGACACAGAATTGTGCCGAAATTAACCATGTTCAACTTCTCGGTCTTAAGCTAGTGGGCAAGTTATATATTCCCGAGTTCGTATATGCTATAAATGCACAAATACATATCCAAATCTAATGTTGAGCTAATCGAACCAATGGTTATTAACTTATTAATAGGGGGTCTGGGATTGTGTTTTGGAGTCTGGTTATAGCATTGGCAAAACGCAGATAATGAGAAAACTGTGTTTGGCAAATTATTGGAAGAAAGTGATTAAAAACTCATAATTTGTTTCAAAAACGCAATCCTGATTCCGAAACACCCTACTAGGCAAATAGCTAGTAAAGAGCGGCAGCCACAAATGTGTTCGAAAAATCAAGGAGCACAATTTCACACACTGCTGCAGTTTATTTTCTTTTCATGTAGCTAGCGCAATGTTACTAGAACTTTAACCTAAAACCAAAGGAGTTCCACCGTCCTACCAATTTAGATACATATATGTAGATATAGTTTCATTTAAATGTATTACACCTGCTAGCTAGTTCCAAACAAGAGCGGATATTCGAGGTAGTTGACAATTACAAAAAACGGTAAAAGGTTTCCCCGTTCAGGTTACGTGGGAAGGGGGAGGCTTTACCAGGGTTTCGCCTAGGGGTGTGAATCGGGTCGGGTCAATTCGGGTCAAGACTTATAAAATCCATACCCGAACCCGACCTTGTTTAGAACTCGGGTCATTCGGGTCGGGTCAATTCGGGTTTTGGCCAATTTAGAATTTTTTTATTTAGAAAGGCACAATTTAGAATTTTTTAAGTTTGAGTTCAAAAGCAAAACAAAGCGTGTAGCAATAACATTTGTTGTAGTTGATGTTTTCATTTGACGAATGCAACAAAAATGAAACTTTGGTACTTTGCTAGCAGTTGCATACTTTCATTTGTTACAGTTGCATGCTTTCATTTGTATATAAGTAATTTATGTAAATATGTTAACGTATTAGACATTGGACAAATATTAGAACTGGGCTAATTATATCACAATTCACATGCGCTTGTTAATAAAAAGAGAGTAGATAGAGTTATAAAAAAATAAAAAAAATTCAAACTCGGGTCATTCAGGTTGACCTGAACCCGAGTAGATAAATATATGAAACCTGAAACCCGACCTTGTTTATATTTCAGGTCAATCGGGTTGACCTGATTGACCCGAATATAATTTTGAACCCGATTAGTCATGTTCGGGTTCGAGTTCGGGTCGGATCGGATTTTATGACACCCCTAGTTTCGCCGTAACAGTATAACAACCTAGAGTTACAAATAATACATATCAGCTACAAATAATGCTGGATAACAGTTTGACACGTATTCATGAAATTATCCCTAAAAAGCATAACAGTTAATATATTAATTAAGTTATATATAACACAATATCAAATTGATAAATATAAGGATACTTGAGGTTCAAACTTCAAACTAAACCTATTTTCAGCCATCAATCAAGAGCAATTGCAATTCAAACTTGATACTTACCACCAACCGTGAAATTTTTGACAATTTTGAGATGATGGGAATGAAGTTTCTATGCTTTTATGGAGTAGTGGGCATACTTTGCTAAATTGGGCTTATGCACTACTCCCTCCGTCTCAAAATTATTGTTCTCCGAAAAAAACACACAGTTTAAGAAAAGTGCATTTATTACTGTTTTCTCTTTCTTACTTTTTGACAGAATGACAGTTTTACCCTTAGCTAATTAATTAAAGTCTTCTTTAAAGTTTGTAATAATAATTTCAAACAAAGGTAATATAGTAAACTTGATCAAACTTCCCTATCTATTTTTAGTAGTGGACAATTAAATTGAAACATCCCAAAAAGGGAATGTGGACAATAAAAATGGGACGAAAGGAGTATTAATCAAACAAAAATTAGACTAAGTGTTATATAGCTAGTTTCATAACCGACGGGGTTACTTTCACAATATTCGTTATTGATTATGTTTAGTATTGTTTACGTATTATCGTATTTCAAAAAAATAAAGACTCGTAACCGAAGATCACTAAGTCTTATATATATATATATCGAAAAACCATAGTAAAAAGTGTGAATGGTATGTGATAACTCTTCCACCGTAATGAATGCAAATATTCACCATTCTCGATTCATGACCGATGTGAATACTATTATTATCTTTTACTTAGTAAAGGAAAACGTCAAGTGGGGTATTTGTATTTCATAAAAATCAAATCATACCTTATTTAGTAACAATTGAATTATTAATTATTTATTTTTAAAGATGTTTAAAGAAAAAAAGTTAAGTATTTCCTTAATTAGTAAGAATTTATAAAGTGTCATTTTTTGCATAAATTATATAAAAGATCAGATAAAAAACATATGTGTCAAAAATATATAACAATAAAACTTAAACAACGCGGGATAAATCTACAAAAACACAGGGGTGAAGGCTAAAATTTGTATAAACAAATCCAGGTTCTTCTCCTTCCAATATATATTCATTCACACAAAAACACAAAAGGCAACTAAAAAGAAGCATCAAACGGCGACTAACAATAGTTTCATTCATCATCGCTCAATGTGCTTCATTCAACCCTGATTTCATATTCTTGTCACATAAAACAAATTAACTCAATTCAAGCATCCATGAAAACCAGCAATATCGAAACCTTAAATCAAACTCGACTAATCGAATTCAATTAATCCAGCTTTCGGATATGATATGAGGACACAGATTAATATTTGTCAAGAATCGGGTAAGAGTTCTCATAAATATTATCATAATTGAGTTATATATGGTATTTTGATTTTTTTTTAATATTCAATTCAATTGTTAAAAAATGTATCTTGATATCTATTAGCAACATCTCAAATATTGTTTAGTACTAGTATTAGACTAGACTATTATAATACATAAGGAGGATCTAATCTATTGATTGCAAGCATATGCTCCTCCATGTTTTAAGCGATCCAACCCTACAAAATCAAAATATTAAGGTGACTTGATCAGAGGTTTGAAGATAAATTAAACAAAGGATGTTTTGACTTAAAGTGTTGTTGCTCAATGGTCAAAAGGTGCGATTTATAACCCTAAATCAAGATCACTCAATCTATTAGTCTAAGGTATGTTTTATGTTTCACGAATTAAAGGGTATATTAATCAGTTGGTGCGTTGATGAATGAAACTTCTCATCTGCTTTGTATGGATAATATCTAGAGTATATGAGTAAAAGATATTTTACTCACAAGATGTAAAAGATATTTTACTTAAACCACATTTTGGACAGCCATATTTGTCAGAGAACCAGATTTTTCATAAAGAGATAATAAAGATTGTTGCTTTACCTTTGATGGTCAAGGGTTGGGGTGAGTTTTTTAAGCGATCTAGAATGTTTATGCTAAGAGATGACTTGCTAATAACCACATCATAGTCCAGTTCAGCAATGAATATTTTAAATAAGTGAAAAGTTGCTCTTGAAAACTTCAAAATGCATATGGATACCTGGTATGTGCTTAAATACACATACCTTTTACCTTTAAAAACGAGCTAAAATAACCAAAAACGGACTTAAAATGCCAAATATACGCTTGTTTTGCTAATTGTGTTGTGCAAGAACGGATAACTAAGAAAAGGACGAAAAACAAAGCCAAAACGACAAAACCGGACTCGGAATGGAAAAGACTGTGAAAGACAAAGCCAAATCAAAGCCGGAAAGTCAATCAAGTCAAAAAGTCAACAGAAAAGTCAACTGGTCAAAGAGAAAGTCAACCCAAGTCAACCCCGAGGCCAAAAGTCAAAGAAATATAAGTTTAGGGACTGAAATTGTAAATCCCTAAACTTATATTTAAACAAGAAATCAAGAGAAAAGAAGAGAAGGGCCAAACTGTCAATATGGCAAAGATACACTCCAAGGACTTAAACTGCCAAGTCCAAAGAGTTGTATCACACAAGGACTGGTGGTGCAAATCTTTATATAACCCTCAGGGGGTGTTTTTGCCAAAATTCCCAAAGTTATATAACCACAAGGACCTACGGTGCAATGAAAGCAATACTTTGAGCTTATTTCTTATTATTAAATCTCATAAGCTCAATTTGATAAGCTTATAAACCCAAAAACAATAGTTTATTAGCTTTTGAAAAGTTCAATAAGCCCATAAGCGACACAATTAAGCTTAAACACATACCCCCTAAGTTAAGCGAACACCAAAAATTTGTAACATTTTTGTTTTCAAAGTATACCATTTTCCGTATTTCGTGGTTACATGTTAATTTTCTATGTTAAATATTAATTGAATGCACTTCAGTAATAGAAAAGAAAGCAAGATTTAAGGGTTGCAACATAGTGTGATGTGATAGTATATAGCTTATAAAGAACATCATTCATTCCACCAGTTTTTTCATTCAACGATAACTAATGTCTTCCAAAGTGTATTCCATGATCACGTTCTAAACACGTTCGTAGAAATAGTCGGCCATATGTGTCACCATTTTTAGAGATCGATTATTCTTGGAAAGAACATACTGATCCACTAGACCAGCCATTATCTTCAAAGAGGTCGAAAAATTCATAAAGGAGAGAGATACGCCGTGCATATTTTTTCTTGACACCCAGCAAGTGCGAATACCACTTATTGGGGGCTGTTCAGAATAGTTTATTAGAACTGCTTATAAATGGGAATGTTTTGAGAACGGTTACTAACGTTTCAACTTATTAAGGGACTGTTTGGGAGGATTTATTAGAGCTGCTTTTAAAGGCTGTTTGGAATCCCAAACAACCCTCATAAGAAGCTTCAATAAGCCATCCGAAACAACAGTTTTAGTAAGCAACCCAAAAAAAGTACCATCTATAAGCAGTTTCTATACACCAAACAAGCTAATTTTTTTAATAGAAAACCCATTATTATTATATTTCAAATTTAACTAATCTTACACTATAAGTTAATAACCCGTGGTGTGTGTTTTTGTTAAATGTTGTCTAATTAGATTATGATATGTGGTAATCATATTTGATACACAGTCATGTAATAAGACCCGAAGAACCTCGAAAACTGACTAAAACTTTATATTTTGGTTGCAGGCAGTGGAGGTACAACAGAGTGTTTGGTAGAAGACGGCAAATACACATGGGTTGCAGTGCCAAAAAGGGCTAAGCCATATGCTATTTTCTTCATACAAAAACCTGTAGAAACTGTCTTTTTGTTTCATTTAGCTGTGGTAAGTCCTTAAATATGTAAGTCTTTAAATTTGTGTTGTGTTAAATTGTTGTTTATTTTTACGGCAAATAATAATTAGCTTTCATGCAACAATAATGAAATTTGTCAGCTAATGTTTATAGGTTACCTTATATTTAAATCTTTAATGACAAAAGTCGTTTGCTCTTTGTTTTCAACGTTAGCTTAAAAATACACAAATATTTGCTAAACTAGACTTATGTCAAGTATTCGGTTCATCGCTATGGCTGCGGTCATGAATAAATTATCAAAAAGATAACCATACAAGGGAGGCACAACGAAAGAGTATGGTCGTTTCTTTTTACATGTTTTCTTTCACAATACTACTAGGCCTTAGGCAAGCTGGGTAGGATTAGGAGTGGACATCTAGAAATTGAGTCAGGTTTAAAAAATCGACTTGAATTCTCTGTTATTCTGACCTTAAAGTTAAGCTATGGTAGATTATTAGGTGTTCGAGTCTTAATGGTTTCATGGGTTAGATGAAGCTCCTACTTTACACAAATTCGTTTAAAACTAAGGCCAATCCTTGCCACAAATTTAAAGAACTGAGGAGGTGTGAAGATGCATATTTAACGGAAGGTTGTGAATGTTTTAGTTTGTTACTATTGTTTTAAGTTTCACAAGGCTCGATCACATTATTTATTAGCTTCAATAGGTCTTAAAATGTTACTATAGTAGTTAAATAAACAGACTTTATAGTTTATTCTAATAAATTACCAACTTACTAGCAACAATTGTCATTTTTGTTTGCTCACTGAACATCAAAAGGCTGTTTTAGCTCATTATTTTACCACTGTGGGTGATCCAAGATTAGGTGGTTTTAAGTTATATATATTAGTAACAAATTACTTTTAAGTTGTTTGATAATATACATAAAAATATACCTTAAGAGGGAAGATCTTAACCATACGGGGGCACGTAAGATCAACAATGTTGTCGCACAAGCTTTGCTAGCTAAGTTAAATAAATAACATCATTGCTGAGACCGAGGCTGGTCAACGTGGAATTGCAACTGCAACTGTATGTTAGTATCATATTATGTGAAAGTGTCCTGTTTGTATTTGCACTAAATTGGATTGTTGTTATTTAAAGTTGCAAGAGTCATTTTTTGAGAGTTTCATAATAGTATGATCTTTAATATGTTTTTCATTTAATATGAAATTTAAAAGTAATGTTTTCACAAATATATAGTTTACTTCATTACCAGAGTTATCAAACATAATTTCTGTAAATAAAATTAGATTTTACTTTTCAAATAACATTTCATATAATGCAAATCGCATATAAACATTGATATGGTCAGAATTTAGTCTTACATTTATTAATTATCTAAGATTATATGTACTGATGTTGCTGATGTGTAGATCAAACATATAAAACTTTATCGTATTAGTGCAGAAGAAGCCAGTTACAAGGACAATGAATACTCTTTTACTTACCCCCATTTTATCTTGCTTTTAACAATCTGACTATCCAATTGCAACACAACATAAGGATCACTGGTTCCCTGAAAGTGGTTCACAAGTGAACACTTAAACGAGATGAAAATATAACACTATGCTAACGTAGTAATGGTTACGAGAGCACAAGCTTTTGGCCATTAACTGAGACCTAAAATACTAATACAAAAATAAGGTAAATATGACGAAGACGGCTCACATGAAGAACAAGACAAAGCAAAACAAATGCTGCAAAAACAATAAATATGGCGAAGACGGCTCACATGAAGAACAAGGAATAAAGACGCTTGAGATTAAAAACACACCAATAGAGCTACATTGCTCTCAAGCTTTAAACAATATCATTTGGACATAACAAATGACACTTTAATTTTAAACAGATTTCA
The DNA here is from genome assembly GCA_026074375.1 of Tanacetum coccineum. NCBI lineage: Eukaryota > Viridiplantae > Streptophyta > Magnoliopsida > Asterales > Asteraceae > Tanacetum > Tanacetum coccineum. Next base: position 7,142 of record BQNB010054139.1, on the reverse strand, counting down.
AACGACGACAATTCCCCTCAAAGGATCATAAGTGCAACATCGAACAATAATTACAAGAAAAAAAAACAACGTATATGTAATCGATGATGAAGATGATCAAGGATGAAGATGATTTGAACATATGTAATATTTGTATAATTACTATTTATTTTATAAACAACACACATTGTAAAAAAATAAGAAAAAAGCCCGTGCGTGCACATGCATTATAACTAGTATATTTGAAAATATTTAAATTCTTATGTTAGAAATTTGTTAAACAAAAAAAAGATATTAAGATTGCGTAAGTAAAGTAGAAAATTTGCCATGTCTAAATAATTCGATTTCTTGTTCGTGAGAGTAATAATCCATTGCAGGGGGGGGGCTGATTTAGTGAGATCTAGGGTATGTTATTCATTGTTATCATGGCTAAATATCCCTCTTTAAATTCGATTCGATCGATAATCATTAGGTTTTAATCTCCTGTCAATGAGATGTTTTTAGGGTTTGAGTCCTTTCTTTTTCGTGATTGTGATGTTTGAACCCCTTCAATCCAAGATGACAGGTAGGACTGCTATGAAAATAGCACCAGCGTCAGTATTTCCGTCAAAGTGAATATTTTACCAAGAAAATTTCCCCATTCGGTTTTTGTAACTAATTTTCTGGAGTTATGTCAATACTCGTGACTATGTGAAACAAATGTATCGTATATGAGAACGGTTATAGATGTTAGTTTATTCCGAATAAAAAGTCATAAATCAGGAATGAGGATTTGGCATTTGTCCTTTTCGATTATAAGGTCTTTAATCTCGATAGATTGGGTGAAGAATTTATTGTCACGATATGGATTGGAAGATTATCATATGTTTGCACATCAGGTATTAGGTATTAAATGATATTCCTCAAAAACCTCTGAATCTCTAATACAGAAAGACCCCCAATAAAATTTGTTTTGGGAAAGAATGATGCAGACCATAGGAATGGCTCAACGCTTAGTTCTCATCAGGAAAAAGGGATGGTGTTACTTCTTATGTTTCAGTTTTAAAAAGATTGTTGTGGAAGTGGTAACATTCCGATGGTCCCAACTTGGAAATATGTTTCGTATGTCATGCTCTCCTTGCTCATGTTGTTTAGATGAGGGAGTGATGTTATGGAAAGTGATTTCTCTAATTGTTGCTAAGTGGAGAGTCAAGTCCTTTGATTCCATTACCAGTTACAATCCCTACACGTGTACGAGTATACTTGAATGTTACATTGTCCCTATCGTTTGAGGTGCTGTTTGTGGGTTATGTCTGAATGTGATAAACCAGATACGAAAAGAAATTTGGTTAAGACAGTTGGATCGGAATTCTGTGGTTTCAAGTGATCCATGAATTTAATCCAGACTTTGTCCAAGATGATGTAACGAGAGTAGTTGGTTACACTATTGAGAGGAGTCCCACTTTATGCTTGGTCCTCAGCAAATCGTTTGATAAAATCTGGTAACAAATGTGTGTGATAAGATGGCTATAAATTGAAGGTACACACGTATGAGACTTCCTTTGGACGTAAGCGTCTATAGCAGTTTAACTAAACATCGCGGTGATTCCATTTTTGAATCTTTTACAAAATTATTGAGTAAATGGTAAAGTGATATAGGTTTTCATCATCAAAAGAGTCTATTAATTACTTGGACTCCCTTCTCTTTTAATCTATAAAGGAACAGATTATTCCTCGGAAGAGCTAATCTGTTCAAGGGTAGTAGGGGATCGTAAAGAAAGATAAAGGATAACTCAGCATGATGAGAGAAAGAGGAAGGTGATATTATGTAATAAGTTGGAGAGATGGAAGAAGTATCTGAATACCGGATTTTTATGTGGAAAGAAATCATCTCAGTCAATGGTAACTACAGTGAACACTTGGAAAATGAAATTACTACTAGATATGCCGTTTGTGAATTTATGAACTATTAGGTCTAAAAGAAGCCTGTAGAGAGAATTTGGAACTGAGTGTCCGGTCTTTGTCAAACACCAGCACCCGGCCTGGGGGGTTGCTCTGCCAGTGGGAATCTTGTGAATTCAAGTGACAATGGAATTGAATAAGGAGTATTCAACGCAACGGAAAAGTAGGCAAGGAGGAATGAACAATTCTCAAGTGATAAAAAACCATGAAGGAAGTTTCTTTTAACTCAGTAATGGGGACGTGGGAATAATGAAAGGTGATCTTGTTTGTTGGGATGATCGATGAGATGATTGTCGTGTGGGTTAGGGCCTATGGTGGGTATCTAAGGAGGGGATGTGAAAAAGATATCGAATCCATCATTAAAAATATGCAAAGGAGACGAGGCAGTTTTAAGATGAAATTATATGTCTTAAATATTCAAAGGGCTTTGTTAGCAATCCAAAAAATGAGTAGGGTAAAATGAGTTATCAAATAATAATAAATCTTAATATTATTGCAATTCAAGAAGACGGAAGATGGAAAGGTGTCTCCCCTGGAATGTGACTATTGTATTGGTCATGGATGTGAAATTTATGTGGGGTAACTCGAATTATGACTACGTGTTTAATGAAGCGGCTGGTAATTCTGGTGGAATTCTTTATATTTGGGAGGAATCTTTTTTCAAGAAAGATTATGTTACGATCTCGGATTCGTTTGTAGCCATTTATGGGACGTGGATCCCTAGTAAAACTAAGCTTCTTGTTGTGTCTATTTACGCCCCGCAGCAACCTTCTTTGAGATGGGTGTTATCGGAATATTTACTGATTTTAAAACATAAAGCAAAGACATGTATCAAACTAATGACCTTCTTGTTAAGGTAAATGATACTTTTCGGTAGGCTAGAAGCAAACTTTATATCTGAAAGAAAACATATATGTTTTTGTTTCTCAATGGGCACCAGTTATAGTTGACACATATATGTTTTTGTCTATGGCTTATTTTATCGAGTAGTTATACAATTAATTTAACACGATAATTTGTAATTTGATATAACTAGGTTTACAATTAATTTAACATGGCATATGTAATTTGATATAACTAATTCTTTTTTTGTTGTTTTTATATATTTGCTTTAGTGAGGATCATTCAATCATAACGATAGACGACGTGAGATGAAGATGATCGATGTACTTGAGTTTTTAGAAGTCTTGCACATATGTTCTCGAGCAGCATGCATATATGTTTTGCAGCGTGCATATATGTTTTTAGAAGTCTTGCACATATGAGATTGTGAAGCGTGCATGTATGTTTTACGAAGAGTGCACACATGTTTTTGAATCTCTTGCACATCTGTACTTAACAATATACATTTGTATTTGAATTGTATTTTATTTGATATTAATTTGTGTATTCTACTTATATTTTGGTTTGTTATAATTTAGAGATTACATGTATATGTTCAAGTTTTTGGTTAAAAATTTCAAAGATTAAAGAATGTATATTAAAAATATATGTGCAATTACCATTTTTAATAAGAAAAGTTTGATGGCTAAACAAAGTTATGCAAGAAACATATGTAAATTAACAATATTTACAGAAAATATATATGCACCTGTTTTGTTTTTTCGAAAACATGCATGCAAAAAAAGTTTAATTTAAAAAATATATTTTTTAATTTTTTTCGAAAATTATAAGGCTTAAAAAACGAATTTTTATAAAAATAAAATTAAATAGAAAGGTGAAAATGTGTTTTACTAATATGCCCTTTTGGATTAGATAAAAAGATTTAATAATACTAAATTCTCATTGGTCCAAATTGGTTCTGTATGTTGTATACAAAAAAATGATTTTGTATTAAATGGTCCCCATGATATTCAATTTACCCTAATTGCTATTTAATTATATCCATATTTTAGTAGACGGTTTTCAAAATTAAATATCATGAAATTCCTTTATTGCCCTTTGATAAGTGTTAAATTTTATACATAAAATACTCAGGATTTCGCCAATAAAAGCAAAAAAATATGCCAAAAGATGGAAATATGTGTGCTTTTGTGCCTCAACGTGCAGGAAAGGATATCAAAGTCAAAAAGAGCAAAAACGACCAAAAAAGACAAGAAACGGAAAAGACAAGTGATCAAGTGAAGACATGAGGAAAGATATCAAAGCCAGATCAGCCCGACACAAGGAAAAAGTCAAATTAAGTCAAAGGAGGTCAAAATCATAAAAAGTCAAGTCAAAGTTTGAAGTGAAATGACCATTATACCCTTTGAAGAGGATGCAAAATTACTAAAATACCCTTTGGGCCCTTCTACACCATTCGGATCACAAAAGCCCAACAAAAGCCCAATTCAAAGCCCATTTCTTGTTTTTAAAACTACAAGGGCCAGAAATGCAAATTCTCCAATTTACTTATACACTTCACTTTTGAAAAAGAAACAGAGGGACTACTTATGCAAATAACCCAAACTTTCAAATACAAACGCGGGTTAAACTTTTCTCCCTAACCGCTTATAACGGTTTTTCCCGCCAAAACCCTAACAAGCCCAAATCCCTTTTTCTTCTTTCCCAGTTCTCCCTACTCTTTCCCCACCTTGTATTTACAATCTCCACGTCATTTTTATGACGTGGCAGCATCCCATTGGTGCGAACACCTCACCCATTACATCCAACGGCCAAGATTCAAATAAAAGAGATCCAACGGCTAGGAATGTTGAGAGTTTTCATCTTCTCCTCATCTTTTCCTATAAATAGTAGCTTGATATTCATAGTTAGGGAGTTAGTGAATTTAGTTTTTGTAAATTTTCCTTTTCAATTTTACGTGTACTGTTCATCTTTTCGAATTAAGCTTTTTAAACTTTCAAGTCATTTGACTACTTGTTTCTTATCTTGTACTGTTCTTTTAAGAGAAATAAAACTAATTGAGTTGTGTTTGTGTTCAAGTTTTCATGATATAAGCCAGTTTTAGTTAATAAGCTTGAAATAAGCTCAATTTAGCTTATTTTGTTTTCTCTAGTTAAAAAGTTGTTCAAATGTTGTTAAAAGCTTTTTAAATACTGATTTTGTCTATTTTTGTTTTACAATGTTCATTTGAGTTCAGCTTGATTGAATTTGAAAGCTTTTGGAGCTAATAAGCTCATTTCAGCTTATTAAGCTTAAGCTCAGGTTTTAGAGGCTAAGATAGCCATTAGGATTGTGTTTTAAGGTCACTCACTCAACAAGAGTGACCTAGAGTTCAGAGACTACAAGTTCAAAGGTTTATCTTACTAATTTTGATTTCAACATTCAAATAGCTTAATCCATTAGCTTATTGCATTGTCTTATTTGTGCTTAAACCTATTTAATTTTGTTTAGTTAGTTTAGATATTTAAATGTTTTAAAGCTGTTGTAGCTAGAATGTTAGGAATTATCGAAAACAACTAAGTGTCATTTCTGCTGTTAGAATTGTTCGATTCTGCTGACGGCATTAAGTGGTTCCTGCTGGTTATGTTTTTGCTGGTCATGTTCTCATTTCTGCTGACAGATATAGAATCTGCTGATCTTATTTATAGACGTGATTATTGTATGCAGGAATTATAGCTATATTCTAGATAGGAATGAGATATATTAGGAAGTGATTGATGTATATCTCTTACGCGTTTTTAGGAAGAGATTGATGTTTATCTCTTACGCGTTTTTAGTACTTATCTTGTTTAGCAATTTAGGGTTTCTTCTCTATAAAAGAAACCTTTAGCGTTAGGGTTTTATAACCGATTACACATTACAAAAACAATTAATTATCAATAGAGAGATCCATAGAGGATCACTGTTCTTCTTTATATTGCATTATTTAGTTTCCGCCTAAACATTATTAGAGTCTCTCACGTATATACTTGTGATTACATAAGTACTATACAACCACAAAGGCTAGAAGATCTATCTAGTTCTAGATCCTAACAAGTGGTATCAGAGCCTGGAGAGAGCCTCTGATAAAGAAGAATCACTTGTTACCACAACAAAACTTTGTTTCTCTAACCATTAACCATGTCAGAACCCATGCCTACTGTATCTACTCAGTCACCATTCACTTATCCTAACCCTAATCCATCTGCTTCACCTTCATTCACTCAAGATGATACCTCGGATTCTTTCATACCTGAACCCACACAATCAATGCCTACATTCACTCAAACTGCTTTCTCACAACCTGCTGTTAACTATCAGCAGGCTCAACCAAATCAATCTATCTTCTCACAACCTGCTGTTCACTTTCAACAGACTCAACCTACTCAGAACCCTAACAATGTCCAGTCACAACAGTTTCAACAGTTCCAAACAGCCACTATCTCTGCCAACAATGCAAAATTTCCTTATCTAGAGAAGGAAAAATATGAGATATGGGCTATGAAGATGGAGTACTGGATACAGAATGCTGATCATAATCTTTGGAGGATTGTTCAGCAAGGAAACAGTCCAAAGAGGTTGGGAAAAGATGCAAAAGGAAATACAATTGTTCATCCTCCTGTCTCTCTTGATGAGCATGTTGCTGTACAAAGGGAGAATAAGGTGAGAACCTTGTTGCTTCAGGCTCTACCTGAAGATCATATGCCTGATTTTCATCATTATGATGATGCAAGAGATATTTGGATGGCAGTTAAGGCTAGGTTTGGTGGGAATGAAGAATCAAAGAAGATGAGAAAGACCATGCGCAAGCAACAGTTTACAGAATTCTCTGTGACAGAAGAAGAAGGCCTACACAAGGGATATGACAAGTTTCAGAAGATACTAAGCCTGTTAAATCAAGTGCAGGCAAGGCCAGACAATGATGACATCAATCTGAAGTTTCTAAGAGCACTTCCTTCTTCGTGGTCACAAGTTGCCTTGGCGTTAAAAACAAGAGGTGGCCTTGATTCAATGAGCTTTGATGACCTGTATAACAAACTAAGGTCACTTGAACTTGATGTCAGAATTGGTCACAGTTATGGTGTGAAAGCTGCTGTTGCTCCCACTCATTCTGCTTTTATTGGAGCTGCCAGCTCTGGCTCAAAGCTTACTTATTCTGATCAGCAGAGTAGTGTTCTATTAGTTTCTCAGACATCTGGTCGTTCTGACAACATAATGGAATATGTTTTGCATTCTTTTGTTGCTGAGAATGAACCAGATCAAGATATGATCTATGAAGACTTTGACCAGGTTGATCAGTTAGAGATGGAAGAATTGGACTTAAAGTGGCAAATGACTATGCTCTCCTTGAGGATTAACAG
>BQNB010054138.1:0-25601 GCA_026074375.1 Tanacetum coccineum | reverse complement strand
AGATTTCATTCATGGATTACTGCTTATATACAAATGATCAAATCTCGTTGTATCGCTTTTAAGCTTTTCATTGTGATGCAAATTATGGGACAAATGTTATATCAATTTCAAGGAAATCAACGAGATTATTTTTCTAACGACACATTTAAAGGTCGTTCTCTTGTATCTAGCGCAGTGTATTATGAAGTAACTCACCCGGACATACTTCCGCTGCGACACGCATTTTTAGGGGTGTTACAAAATCCCCATGTAAAAATGCATTGTTGATGTCCAACTGTACAATGTGCCAACCATTTTCAACTGCTACTGCAAGAAGAGTTCTGATTGTAACCATCTTGGCAACTGGGGCAAGGTCTCTTTGTAATCAATACCCTCTTTCTGATTGAAGCCTTTAGCTACCAGTCTGGCCTTATACCTCTCAATGTTGCCATCTGCTTGTAGTTTGATTTTGTAGACCCATTTATGGCCTATTAGATTCTTTCTCGGTGGTAGGAGAGTAAGAGTCCAAGTCTTGTTTTGTTCCAAAGCTTGAATTTCCTTGTTCATGGCCTCTATCCATTTAACATCTTTATAAGCATGGGCAAAAGAATGTGGTTCCTTAATAGTGTCAGTTGGATTTATGAGGTGAGAAGAGTTGGTGGTGAGATTTATGTAGTTTATATAGTTTGAATGGTGATGTTTTGAAGTTGTAGTGTTGGGAAGTGATTTGGGAAAGTTGCATTGGTAGTCTTTGAGAGCTGTTGGGAGTTGTTTGGTTCTGGTGGAGGTTCTAGTTGGTGGAGGAGGTGGTGGTGGTGTTGGTTGTGAATTTGAAGTAGTGTGATCTTGTGAAGGTGATGAAATAGTGTGTTTTGGTGAAGGGGATGAAGTAGTGTGTTCTGGTGAAGGAGATAAAGTAGTGTGTTCTGGTGAAGATGAGTTTGTAGAAGTTGAAGTTGTTGGTGTTGAGGGTGGATTTGATAAGGGAGTGTTTGGATGAGTGGATGGAGGTGATGATTGATTAGATGAAGGAGGTGAAGTGTATTGTAGGGGTGATGCAGTTGGATCAGTAGGTTTGTTGGGTGGTGAATTGGTGTGAAAAGGAAAAATTGTTTCATTGAAAGTGACATTTCTATTGACTGTGACTTTTTGTATGGTAGGATTGTAAAGTAGGTAACCTTTTTGGTGTGGAGGGTAGCCAATAAGGACAGTTGAAGTTGTTTTTGGTTCAAATTTATCAGTTGTGGGAGTGTAAACAAGGGCTTGACAACCAATGACTCTTAAGTGTGTGAGATCCGGTGATTTGTTGTATAAACATTCATAGGGACTTTTGTTGTTTAGAACTTTGGATGGTAGTCTATTAATAAGATAGGTGGAAGTGAGTATGCAATAACCCCATAGGTGAAGTGGAAATTATGCTTGGAAAAAGAGTGATCTGGCCATTTCAAGAAGTTGTCTGTGTTTCCTCTCAACTCTTGCATTTTGTTGAGGTGTGTATGGACAAGAGGTTTGGTGAATTATACCTTCTCTTTTGAAAAATGTGGAAATGGATTCATTTATAAATTCAGTACCATTGTCACTTCTTACTGTTTGAATGAGTGTTTGGAATTGAGTTTTGACATAAGAATGAAAAGATTTGAATGCAGATGAAACATGAAGTTTATTAGGTAAAAGGTATGTCCATGTGGCTCTTGAGAAATCATCAACAATAGTAAGAAAATATCTACATTTATTACAAGTAAGGTGTTTGTAAGGACCCCAAACATCAATATGTACAATTTCAAAGCTTTTAGTAGCATGAAAAGTAATGACTGGAAAAGGTAAGATATGGTGTTTTGCCATTGGGCATATAGTATAAGGGGGTCTGTTTTACATTGAATGAAACTAGGGAGTGACTTTATTTGTTTGAGTACTTAAAAGGAGGGATGTCCAAGTCTTGAATGCCATAGGTAATTGTTGTTAACAGAGGAAACAAAGGAGAAAACAGAGGATTTTGGTGACGAAGTTAGTGCATACAGTCCACCAAAGAGCTTGCCAGTGGTGATAGTACTATCATGGCCCTGAAAAGTACAGTCAATGTGAGTAAATGTGATGTATGAATGTGTAGAATTTATGAGCCTGCTTATAGAAATGAGATTGTAGGTGAATGAGGGGATGTGAAAAACATTGGTTAGTGTAAAGGTTGGTGTAAGTTTCACTGATCCAACTGTGGTCACTTTTATGGTCTGTCCATTTGGGAGATATATGAGGATTGGGTGAGTTACGGTTTGTATATCATGCATGAGTGTGATGGATATGAAAATATGATCTATGACACCACTATCAATTACCCAAATATCCTTAATGTTGGATGAAAAAAAGGCTATGAAAGAGTAGATACCTGACATGTGAAGAAGTGTTGTAGCTGTGAAAACTTCCTTTTGACCATTTTGCATCATCAATAAAACCTGATTAAGTTGGTTCTGGAGCTGATCCATCCTTGAGTAAACATAAGGATCCGTGGTCTGAGATGTGGAGCCTGACTCATCAACTGAACTCAATGGTGTCTCATCCTGTGGAAGTTGGTCTTTGTTGATCATCAAATTTACAGTCCTTGTCCTGGATTGGTTCCTTTATGTAGGTGGGATATACTTGTTGTGTAGTGGATGGCCAGGAGGGTAGCCAACAATCTTATAACATTCAGTAGACACCCTTTTTGAAAGAACTTTTCCTGGCTACTAAGGTTTGTCCTGAGTGGTTGTTTGGAGTATATTGTCTCGGATTGTTGTAGGAGGCCCTATGGTTAATACTAGTATTGTTAAGAGCAATTGATGTATTCATTGATGAAAATCAAGTATCTCTTTGTTTTTCTTCCTGCCACAACATACTGTAAGCCTTAGAAACCAAAGAAAGTGGTTGCATAAGCAGAATTTGTCCCCTGACATTAGTGTAACTCTCATCCAATCCCATTAAGAACTGAATAAGCCTTTTCCTTTGCTCCATTTCACCATTTGTCCTACCATTATCACAATTACATTTACACAAACAAGCATATGGTGCTTCTAAAGCATCCAATTCATCCCATAACCCTTTCAATTTGTGATAATACAACTCAATTGTGGTGTTACTTTGTTTGTGGTTAATTATGTCATTTGTGACTTGATAAATCCTATGACCATCTAATTATGAATAATGTTCACTTAATTCATTCCATAATGCACTAGCAGAATTGATAAAACTCAGATTATTACCAATTTGTTCAGAGATAGTATTAAGAATCCAAGAAATCACCATATCATTTGCTCTTTCCCATATTGATCTGATCTCTGAATTCAAAGCGGGTTCTTCAAATTCACCATTGATGAGTTTGAGTTTATTTCTAGCATTCAATGTAATCATCATGGATCTTTTCCATGAATTGTAGTTTTAAGATCCAGTTAGCTTTTTAGAGATCAATACAAGTCCCGGATGATCATTTTGATGAAAGTATAAGGGGTGATGAATTGAATTGATATCATCAATGATTGATGACGTTTGTGAGTTGTTTGTTGAAGGATTACCAACAGCCATGGTGTTGTGAAGGTTTTGGCGGTAAAATCAGTTGACTTTCTATTTTAGTGAATTTTAGCGGGAAAACAGTTAGATGATTATTTGAGTGATTTTGATTGTTTTAATTAAGAAATTGTGGTTTTTGTGGTGATTGAGTGTGTTGTGATAATCATACTTGTGTTTTCATGGTGATTTATGGTTGATAATGATGGCTTTGTGAATTGGTAGTGGTGGTTTATGGTGGTGAAAATTAGTTATGATGGTCAAAATTTGTTATAGATTGATCGGAGTTTGTTAAGGATGGTGGTGTGATCGGTTTGCTCTAAATACCATATTGAGAAATGGACAGAGAGATTAATTTGGATGTATTTCACTCAAAAAGCTCAAATGAGCAATGTAAGAGTATTTATACTAGCATTACAAGGAAATATCAAATCTATCTAGAAGCTTCCAAACTAACTGATAACTAACTGCTAACTAACTATATTTACATAACATTACACTGTCTAAAACAACTCCTTAGCATTAGAACAGTCTTGTGGTTGTGCTGATGTCTGCTTATACTTAGAACATAATTGGAGTGTTTGGTTCCTGGTTTTATGCCTTCTATAGAAATGCGTTCGATTACAACATGAACTGCTCACAAAGTTTGATCAATATAAATCTTTAACGTGACATTTTGAAGAAACACGTACACCAAAATGTATAAACTTGATATTTTCAAAATTTTGTAGAGGTGGCAATTTTCGCGTACGTAATACCTGAAAACTTAGAATAATATCGTTACGAAAGACTCATAGTTTTACACGACACATTGACTAAGCAAATCGTGAATATACATTATACAAATCGTTGCCGAGATACCAAATGTTTTAATTAATCAATGAATCTTACTCATCTACAATTCTCATACTAGTCATGGAAATGTTTGGAAACGAAACACTCAAAACCAGTGATGTGATAGTTGACAACTTCACGTTTAAGTGTTTAACCGTGTGGAACTATTCTAACTATATAAGCGTAATATGGACATAACTTTCAAGTTAGTATTATTGACCAAGTTCTGTAAGACGATTATAGTAATAAAAGTACTTTTTGCTAGTGTACTGTTTAAAAATTTAAAGAAGTGTGTAAAAAAAATTTGAATTTTTTTTATATAAAATATAGCCGTTGGCTATTAGTGAATTTAAAAAAAAAATCAAAAAAACTAGCCGTTATGGCCTTTTTTCAAACAAAAAGTAATTTTTTATAAAAAATTCGGCAACTAGCCATTGGAATTGATTTTTAATTTTTTTTTTAATAAAAACGCGGCGTGGCTGCGTGCCCACGTTAACATGGCCACCCACGCCGTAGGACTTTTGGGGATGGCGGTACCATAACGCCGGGCAACGCCGTGGAAATAGCCACCACGGCGTCATGGTACCGAGCACTCTTATAATTAGTTTTTCACTCCATCACCAACAGTACCATCAAACATGTATAACAATGACCGCTAACTAAACCACCACCAATATCTCAATGTTTCTTTTTCATTCTCACACAAATCGACGGTCACCACCACTATGCATGAAGGTGGTGGTGGTGTATCAACTCAGCACGGGTAAATGAGGAATGACGCGGCCTCCTTTTCTTTACTACGCCTAGCCTTACAAGTTGATTTATGGAACTCTCTATAATTTAATATTAGCTAACTTTAAGAATAGATACTTTTGTATGTTTATATCTTTGTTTAAATTCAAATATACACATATATGATATATGGTTTTGATGCACTAAAATTATCATAATTTATGCATAAAAGCTACAAAACATATATATTTATCCGCTCAAGAGAGGGACTTATACGAAATTTCACTAAATTTAAAATACAGTAAACGGTGATTTTCAAATCATAAATTGTGAATACAACGGCTACCATATCATTGATCAAGCATGCACAAGTGCACAACATTTGGTCAAACTTAACATTTGGCATCATGGTATGACATGTGTAATTTTGTTAACGAATGCTCCAAGCAAAATATATTAAATACTAAAATTTAAATATAATTGTCATTTGTCAACCATATATTATATTCATCATTGTTATGATATACGAAAAGTGACCCAAAATATGGAGTTGACGAAGATGACAATGTGACAAAGCATGCATAAACACGTTGGAGTTTAACTATCACGCTTCAACATACATAAGTACATTTCTGATTTTTTGCGCTTTGAATAATTCGTAACGATCATTTCTTGGAAACTAAGACACGAATCCTCTCTGAAAAATAGGAATAAGTTTATCTTAATTTGTAGAATTGTGCTTGTCATAATGTTTATTCAAATTCAATTTGTTGCAATATGAATAAAAAAATAATTGTAATTCCAATAGTATACAATAGTTGAATTTAATTTTATTTAGATTTAACTTATTAGCTTTAGAGCATCCGGTGTGATGATTTGCAAAACTCGCCAATCCGACATGGCATGCCCAATGGCGATCGCCACCATACCCAAACCCATCGCCACTTACTCGCCAGGCTCAAATAGCCGTTTCTCCAACGCAGGTCACGACAAAACATATATACGTTATATTTTTTAAATTCCTACCCACTTTTAAATTAATACCCACTTTTTATTCTATAAATAACACCATATTTTACCTTAACTTTTCACACTTTATCCTCAAAAAAAAATATAATATGGCTTGTCCACTTCCACACACCTTCGATGAAATTCAAGCTTTGGTTACAAAATTTATTGACGAAGATATTATTCGTCAGAAAGCACTTATGGAGTTAGCCGTGCAATTTGAAAATGCAAGCGCAGCGAAAAGCGATTTTAGAAAAGCATACGAGAAATGCTACGACATTACGCACGAGAGCCGTGCTTTGATCGACACTTTTTTGAAACAAGAATCTAATAAAGATTATGATATGAATCTTGCTCTTTATCGGAAGGCTGCAAAAATAGAAAATCAAATTGAGAGTAAATTTGTTTGGTTATCTCAAAATACCAACTCCTTTCTTTTCCCCCTATAAATACCAACTCCTTTCTTTTCCCCCCTATAAATACCAACTCTACCCGTCACTTTTTTTCCAACATTCAAACACAATTTCAAAATCTCACCATGTCTGATAAGAAAATCACACAACCCCTGGCACCCGAAAAACCAACGGAACCAATCCCTCAACCGAAGCAATTCCCTCACTCAGAAACCCATAGGGGTGGTCCGTCATCGGAACAACATACTCAAGGATCTCTTACTGACAAAGAGTATCAGGAACTACTTGAACTTCAGGATGAAGAGGCATTAAGACAAACACTGGAAGAAAAAGCAAGAGCTGAAAAGGAGTTGGAGGAGAAAATGAAGCAACAAAAAGCTGAATATGAGTTATTCACGTTGGAATTTGGGGTGCAATCTGATTCGGAATACGAAACAGATTAATTTCATTATCGTGTCGTAGTGTTTTTAATTTTCGTATTGTTGTAGTTTTATTGCGTATTGTATTTTCTTTTCCGTATTGTAATTTCTTTTCCGTATGTTTTTAATGAAATAAATTTAGTATGTGTGAAAAAATGAGAAAAATAAATAAATTGGTGAGTGGTGGGACCCAAGTGGCTAAATTATGAGTGAGGGGGTATTTTGAGTTGTTGTGTTAAAATGAGGTGGCGATGATGTGGCACGAAGTGGGGCCCAAATGGCTAACGTTTTTTAGCCATTACACCACTTGCTCTTAGGAATGAACAAAGACTAGAAAACTAAACCAACTTGCGTCATGCATGCGTTATATATCGAGGGTGTTTGGGATCGTTTACTTTTACCGCTATCGTTTTCGTGTAAAAATAAGTATTTATAAAGTGCTTAGAAAATTAGTATTTCTGGAGCTACTATTACTATTTGATTATTTTGTAAAAGATTAGAAGAAATTGTAAAATTAGTTATTCTGATAAAAAAAATTAATTAAATTTATTTTTAAAAAAGTTAAGTAAAATATAAGAAAAAAAAAATCATTTAAATTAAATAATGAATAAACCACATATTTATTGATTTTTATCTACAAGAGTTGCATTACTAAATTGACTTTTACGTTATATAAATCACACGCATGTATGATCTCGCCGTCATTTATAATTAAATTTTATTTTTTTACTGATGTGATACCGTGTGTACCATGCTCGTTATATAAAAAGGCAAATGACACAAAAGGTATTCTACTTAAGGTTTATTTCCAATCAAGGTATCACATCTTTTTACTTGCATAAAAATGCATCAAATTTATTTTTTTGATCAATTTGGGTATTTTCGTTAAATATTTAACGATTATTCTTTAAGTTTTATATTTTAAGCCTACCGCCTACCATCACCATCAATCATCGTCGCCACCACCAAATCTGCCAACCACCATCACTACAAAGCACCGCCTTTACCACCGTCTAAAAACAACCCTTTTTGTTTATTAGGATTCTGTTATCAACAACATTAACAAAATCATGAAATCAGTATTTGTAGATTGATCCATTTACTACTCCATTTTGGTATTTTATTTTTTTATCAATGTATATTTCAACCGGAAAGTAAACCATCAGTGGCCAGAACCCAATAGCTCCAAGGATCCCACACTACTACACAACAGGGCAAATGCTACGAAAATTTTTAACGGAAATTTTTCGTAGCAAATATGCAACGGGTTTGTAACAGATTTGTAACGGATTAGCAAGGACACAAAAACCCATTGCAAATCCGTTGCAAATATTAAAGTAATTTCTTTTATACTTATTTTTAAATATTCCGTTGCAAATCCGTTAAGTTTATTTGAAATTTGTAATGAATTTGCAACGGAGTATTAAAAAAATATATAAAAGAAATTATTAATGGCTTCCATTGCAAAATCGTTACAAAATTTTAAATAATTGTTATGGATTTGCAATAGATTAAATATAATAATTTAATTATGATTTATTTTTAATAATCCGTTGGAAATCCATTGCAAAATCGTTAAGGATTTGAAACAAAATATTCAAAGTAAATATAAAAGAAAATATTATTTGTTTCCGTTGCAAAATCGTTGCAAATTTTTGTATAATTTCTATAGTTTTGCAATGGAACATGATCTTAATATAACTTCTATTTATTTTTAATTATTTATTTTAATCTACTTGCAATTTTAAAAATAATTGCTACGGAATTGCAACGGTAACCAATAAAATTTGTTTTTTACTTGTTTACGATATTTGTCGATATTTTCGTCGTAAATTTAGAAATAATTGCTACATTTATGTAATATATACTATTATTATTATTTTTGTTTTATAATTCAATTGAAGTTTTATAAATAATTTGCTATGGATTTGCAACAGATTTGTAAAGTTTAATCATTTCTAACTATTCAGTGTCAATCTACATAGTATTCTATTATGTTGAAGTGAGTTGTACTGTTTTTTATGTGTTGCCATGAGTTTGTGTCATGTATTCATTGGTTGTTAAGTTATATGTTCTAAGAAGCTATATTATAGCTAGTGTATGGGTTGTATCGAGTCGACATCGGTTAAAAATAGGTTGTACTGTGTTGCTTGACGTAATGTGATTTGTATTAGTTATATTTACTCTCTATTTGTTGAATTGGTTGTATTGTTTTAGGCAATGAAGGCTTTTTATTGAAATAAACTGATTGAGACTCAATTTGGGAAGAATCAGGACATGCAACTCTACACGAAGATGATCAAGATATGGCATACAGTTCGTTGAGACGGCGTCACAATACTTTGTGACGACGTCAAAGTATTGAAGAGACGGCGTCAGGATCTTTTATGACGATGTCAGAGTAGCCGACACTGAGAAGCACATGGAAAATTCTACGGGCTAACAGCATCACAGTTTGTTTTGACGGCGTCACACAGCTAAAGATGACCATACAACTTGCTCGTTTAAGTATCCAGATATTGGTTTGAATCATACTCCATCATATGAACAACTCGGATTTTACGTATTCAAAAACAAACCGGCCCACGGTCTAGCCACGTGACGAGAAAATCTACAACTTGCTTGATCAGGTGCATCCCCCAGCAACGGCAGTCACAAGACTTCCTGACGCTTGTCAAAGATGAAGCGAACACAAAATTGCCTAAACATAACAACCTCATAACTTTGTTTTTTCTAAGCCCCAAACCCTAAGTCCGATTCTAAGGTTTGGTAGGTGTTTTTACAACAACTTAGAAAGGTTCTATTCCATCCATAACCATCTTGTAATTGTTTAGATTATTGATTATATCTTGATTATGACATCAATTCTTATTGTTGATTGTTCTTATTCAAGTACGCTTGGCTAATTCATCTAGTGTTTACTTAGGATTGCATGAAACTTGTCATTAATTAATTAGATATTATTGTTTTCTTATTGATGTTGTGGATCCTCTGTATTCATCAATAAAGGCTGAACAAATTCATAATTTTAATTGATAATATTTACTAATATCTTGTTTTCTAATTTTCTTGTGTTAATGATGTGTGTATGTTAGGGCTTTAGAAAAAACTAGGTTGAAGGATTAGAAGTATACCTTCACAAAAGTCTTCATACTACCTTGCCATGTGGGTGGATTCTGAGTTAAGTGTTTAATTTATTAAATATTTACACATTCCACTACGAGGGTGACAAAGTAATAGGTAGAATTGGATAGCTAGCAAGGAGTAGTGCATCCTAGGTAAATGCGCTGCATTGTATAATTGTTTCTAGTTTATTTTATTTCTCGCAATTAGGAGTAGTTATTAGCTAAATCAAAACCCCTTCAAACCAGAGATTTTACTTGCTATCATAAAGTATAAACACACAAAAAGAATCTTCCTTCAACCCTTAGACCCTAGTGAACATACGATTCGAGACTACCCAAACTATTCCTTTAGAGAACGATAATAACCCCTCAAGTCTTGCCTATACTATACTACAACGGTTATGTACAATGCCTCAGAGGGTTGTAAAACTTAGGTTTGCAATTTACCGCACATCACATCGGTTGAAAATAAGTTGTACCGTGTTGCTTGACGTAATGTGATTTGTATTAGTTATGTTTAGTCTCTATTTGTTGAAATTAGGTGTATTGTTCTTAATTGTCTAATCAGATAAATTAATCTTAATTGGGACACTTGATAAATTGGATATAACTATATCATTCACGATAGTCGAGATAAATAGTTATATGAAATATGTGTAGGGACTACTGGTCATTACTAGACATGCGCTACATCCGACCTACCAAGTCAAGAGCTGGTTAAACGTTGCACTTGTTAATCGAATGAAATGAAATCAAATCAAAGGTACCCAATCTTGTCTTCCATGAGGTATGGATGAGTCAGGATGTAGACAGTGTAACTTCTACCCGAAGGTAGAGATGCTACTTCTAGAGGACCTCCGACCTTTTTGCAAGGAGTGCGAATCGAACCCTCACCTCTGCCTCCAAATGATAGAGGTTTTTCCAACCGATCAAACCCTTATGTTTTAACACATTGCACTTGCGAATGAAGTTACTTATTAAATGGATGACTAGGTGAACACATGCTCTCCTCATTTGATTTTCATCTAAATTCATTTTATTGTCGTTTTCTTTGTTGTTTCATTTTAGTATTTCTCAAACTTTGATGACGTAGATCTTAAACACCGTCATTTCTTTTTATAATTTACTTCTTGCAAACGAGTTTCATTCGCGCTGGCGAATGACCCGGTCCTACGAGTTTTTACAATACACGATCTGGTACACTGCCCAAGAGTGTTAGTATTTTTTAAAAGATACGATTTATAAATTTAGAACTCGAAATTAACACATCAATAATACAAAGAATTATTTTTTATTTTTTTACCAAAACTGGTTTAGACCCGGACCCAACCCATCGAAACTCCCATTTAAACCGATGCTTTTAGAAAACCAATCTAAACACAAAACCGCTAGATCCAAACCCATATAAACCCGTGACCCAACCCGACCCAACCCCAATATTTTTGTCACCTCTATGTATATTTCACTTCCCAATATTTTACCGCCCACTTTTATTTCCCGCTTGCAATTTTGCGCCTTAGCAAGTCCAAAGTTTCATTTCCCACTTGCAATTTAGCACCTAAGTCAGCCCGCTTTATTCCCAGCTTAGTTTTTTTTGTCTTGATATTATAATAGATCTGGATCTCACAACCTTTTATCCAACGTGCTACCTTTCATCCATACTAATCCCTCTCCAACACCAACGAAGATACCATTGACACATAAATCTCACTTTCCATCTAACATACTAACCATTGGCGCATAATCCTACCACCTTTTTCCAACACCAAACGAATATACTAATTAACCCCTTTCCAGGTAAAATTCTTATCTATTTGTTCTTGGTCTATAGTTTGTATATATTATGTAAAGTTATGTTTAAATATAAGCAATTTTTTGAATTTAAGTAATAATTTTAATTTGTATATTCTGATTTTTTGCTGATTTTAATTATGTATAATTGATTGAATGGCTTATTTTTGATGTTTTTAGTTGTAGTTGTGATTTAGGGATTTGTTTTTACTATAAATGCTAGTTGGGATTTAAGGATCTGTTTTCACTATAAGTGCTCCATTTTTATGTTTTTAGTTATATTTGTGATTTACATATCTGTTTAGACTATAAGTGCTAATTTTGAGTATGCATAGATGACTACATGTCGCTAAAATTGACTATACATAGATGATGTTATTTTTGTCTTGTATTTGTTTATTTTGTAAACCCCTGGTATTTGTTCATTTTGTAAAGCTCTGGTATGTGTAGGGATGTTGTCTTGTTTTGGGTCTCTTCCTTAATCAGCTTGTTTAAAGATTGGAGATGCCATTTAGTTTGTATTGTTTTTGCCTTCCTGGTTATATAGCATTGCCTTTAAAAAAATATTTAGTATGTATTTATCAATTTATATAGTTACAATTGGTATCTATTATTCATTACTGAAATTTTATCTTATTTTTAGGTGATGATTTCACATGTGCTAATTTATCAGTTTTTTGTTGTAGATTATCATGTCAAGTGGACAGAGATGTAGTGGTCCTAGACCTTCACATGGTGATATCAGTGACAACGGTGGTGCTGGACAAATGTTGTTGGATAGTCATCACATTGATCATGATAACAATGAGGGTGTAGATGTGACTGAACCAGGTGTTGAAGCATCAAATGCCATGTGAGGGTCGAATATCACCAATCCATAACCTGAACCAGCAGATCGTCCGATGATTAGCGTATATGCAGACGAGTAAAACTATTGTTTTGTATTCATATTATGTTTATATTGCGGAATTAGCTGATACTAATATACATCTTTCATTTTTTTTGCTTTATAGGTTTGATGATCAGAATTCTGCTGGCTACCACTACTAAATGATGTTTGGAATAAGGATGATTGGAAAGCTAAATCAAAACAAAACAAGAAAAGCTGAAACACGTCAGTTGGTGGCCATCATACTTGTGGGTCTAGGAGCTTTAACTCAACCAGGAAATACTTGGTAATTATCTTCAAAATCTCTTGTACTATATGATATATCAATATGTAAGTAATAAAAATACATTCAATGCAACATACAGGAAATCAAACATGAGCGTCCTATACGTTCCACTGAGCTCTTTACCCATACCCATGCTATGAAAGGGACGAAGCCGTTGGATCAACCGCTAAGCAGGTCTGGTGGTTCAAACAGGTCAGCCAGGGCAAACAGGCCAGCAGGGGAAAACGGGTCCGCCGGGGTAAACGGGTCCGCCAGGGTAAACGGGTCAGCCGGGGTAAACGGGTCAGCCGGGGTAAACGGGTCAGCCGGGGTAAACGGGTCAGTAGGGGCAAACGGTTCAGCTGGGGCAAACGGGTCCGTAGGGGCAAACGGGTCGGCCGGGTCAGAAGCGTCAATGTCAACTGGAGTTGGAGAGTCGAATGAGGTAGGAGAATCAAGCGGGGGTCAGGCGGTTGAGCTGAAATGGGTTAACGACAAGTCACGTGATCATATGGTAAGTATCTGAACCTCTTTTCTATTTGCCACTTTTAGTAGATCACTATTAAACTTTAAAACAATTGATTATTATTTTGGGTATGTTTTATAGGAAAAATATCAAGAACGTATGGTTGAGAGTCATGGGGAGAACGTTGAATCATACTCACATAATGAGGAACTATGGAACAAAGTCACCCCGCTTAATAGGGGAAATACATTTGGGGCATACAATGCGTGTGATCCTGTATTTTTGTTAACGAGAAGGTCTTCTACTCGTAATGCCAGTACCTCCCATCCATAAGTTGAGAAGGTTAGATGATTATTTTCATTTTCATAGCATATCTAATCTAGTTATAATAAAACACAATATGCACAGGACGATTGGTCTGATTATTGTAAGTGGTTGAATGTTTTGTATATTGGATGGATCCTCACGAATTACAGGAGGAGGAGATATATACATGCAAAACCCTAGTATACATGGGCCTAACTAACTAAATGGGCTACGACTAGAATAAGCCTACTAACACTCCCCCGCAGTTGGAGCGGGAGTACAACGAACACTCAAACTGTCTCGAAACTCATCAAATAACGCTGAAGGTAAGCCCTTGGTGAAGATATCCGCATACTGAAACCGAGAAGGAACATGTAAAACACGGACCTGCCCAGTAGCAACCAAATCCCGAACAAAATGAATGTCAATCTCAATGTGCTTGGTACGTTGATGCTGAACCGGATTAGAAGACAAGTATACATCACTCATGTTATCACAATAAACAATAGTAGCAGAAGACAAAGGAGTATGAAGCTTACGAAGCAAATTCCGAACCCAACATGTCTCAGCAACAGCATTGGCAACACCCCTATACTTAGGCTCGGCACTGGAACAAGAAAGCGTTGGCTGACGCTTAGAGGACCAGGAGAGGAGGTTGTTGCCAAGAAATACACAATACCCCGAAGTGAAACGTCGAGTAGTCGGACAACCAGCCCAATCCGCATCCGAATAAGCAACCAAAGAATCAGTAATAGAAGAAAACAACTGCAAGCCATAATCTAAAGTCCCCTAAACATAGCGCAAGATCCGCTTAAGAGCAAAAAAATGAGGCTCTCTCGGATCATGCATATAGAGACAAACCTGCTGCACCGCATATGTAATGTCAGGGCGAGTAAATGTGAGATACTGAAGGGAGCCCGCAAGACTCTGATATAAAGTAGGATCAGCAACCGGAGTACCACTATCACCTAACTTGGACTCGGTATCAACAGGAGTCCGAGAAGGATTACAACCAACCATATGAGCACGTTCCAAAATCTCCATAGAATACTTACGCTGTGACAAAAACATCCCGGAAGAGTCACGTGTAACGGAAACACCCAGGAAATAATTAAGAGCACCCAAATCTGTCATAGAAAACTCGCGATGTAAAGAGGATATAATCTGCTGTAGCAAACGATCAGATGAACTAGTGAGAACAATATCATCCACATATAGTAACAAAAAGGCTGTATCATCACCCTGTCTGTAGATAAACAAAGATGAGTCGCATCGACTCGAGACAAAACCAACAGTAGTGATATATGCAGCAAATCGCTGAAACCAAGCCTGAGGTGCCTGCTTAAGACCATAAAGAGACTGCTGCAATAAACAAACATGATCAGGATGCTCGGGGTCCCGAAAACCGGGAGGCTGATGCATATAAACAGTCTCGGCCAAATCACCATGTAAAAAGGCATTCTTGACATCAAGCTGATGAACAGGCCAATGTCAAGAAATAGCCAAGCTGAGGACAGTCCGAATCGTACCTGGTTTAACAACTGGACTAAAAGTCTCATCAACATCAATACCCTCAACCTGGGTGCTACCATTAGCAACAAGACGTGCCTTATACCTACTAAGGGTGCCATCAGCCAAAAACTTATGACGAAATAACCACATACATCGAACAATATTGGCACCTTCAGGTCGTGGTACACTAGTCCAAGTTTTATTTGTAATAAGTGCATTATACTCATCATACATAGCATTACGCCAATTATGATCATTAAACGCTTCTTTGTAAGACCGAGGAAGAGGAGAAATAGTGGACACATGACCAGCGTAACGAGGATTAGGACGAGTAGTCCCAACACGAGAACGTGTGACCATGGCACACGAAAGCAAAAGCAGCAACAAGTCGATATACCGATCGACAAATGAATAAAACAACCCGTCGACAAAAAAAAACTAAATAATCGGCGAAAGCTAAATATACTGGATCGAGGTTTGGAGTGATACCATTTAAGAAAGGGTTTAGAGGGGGGCAGTTGCCCCTGATAAAATTGGCGATTTTTTTTTTGTGTAATAATTGTATTTTTATGGCCTCAATTTTAGCTTGCCCGTCCTAATTTCTCAAATTGCCCCGTATAAGGCTGTTTAAATATCAAAAAAGCTATTGAAATGCTACTAAAAGATGCTAAAAAAATTGCTAAAGCTGCTAAAAAATCTGTTAAAAGTACCATAAAAAGCTGCGGTTTTTGATGATGTTTTGGAGAAATTTTTTTTGCCCCTATATGACCAAGATCTGGCTCCCAACTGATTGGCAAATGGCCATTTGCATCGGATTTGGCCCAAAAGATTGGCCAGAACCCAATAGCTCCAAGGATCCCAACAACATCTTGAAAAAATGGCATCAACATAATACTGCAATTATAGTGAACATGGATTTCCATATCATTCAAAACAGATTAAGTTTATAAGGCTTGCCTTTTTTATAACCTTTTTTTCATCAACAAATTAATTATTAAAGACTATTCTATTAGGAGATTAATGAAAGAATGTCTATGATATGCATATTGACTCACATCATTTTGATAAAAGCAGCAATGGTGTACCCAAGTGTAGTTCCGGTTAGATTGAAGTATTGAATGAATCGACAAACTTGGTGGTGGCGTCGATGATTGGTGGCGTTGATGGCGGCCGGAGGACTTGAAATGTAAAACTTAACGGATGATCGTTAAATATTCAACGAATATACCCAAATCGGCCAAAAGAAATAAGTTTAATGCCTTTTTATGCAAGAAAAAAAGTGTGATATCTTGATTGGAAATAACTCTTAAGTTGAATACCTTTTTGTGCTATTTGCCCTAGATAATAACATCATAAAAAAGTGTTCTTCTTCCACTTAGTTAATAGGTTCAAACCATTATTCTCTTTTATTGAAGAAGATCACAAAAACATTTCTATCTTAATTAAGAGGTTAAACTAGACATTAACCGAACACCAATTAATCCCCCAAAAAGAAAACACCCCTAAGTGTGTAACTAATTATTTTAGACCATGTAAAAGGTTCATTTTGTTTTATTGGTGGTTTCAAGTTCTCAACCTCCAACTCCTAAATTAATGATCTGGTTTCTATAGGACCACTAATTGAATCAATCATGCACATCATTTGGTAGCAATTTGGCACAATAGCATGCCAAGTGTAATCGTATTAGCGAATTCTATGAATTCAACATTTGGTTTACAAATTGGGTTTTTCTAACATGCGCCCCAGGGGCACATGTTAAGGTGGGGACACAGGCTGTGTGTCACAGCCTGATTGGCCAGCAGTTATTGTTTAATTAATCATAATCAGGGGGCCCCACAAAATAACTGCTGACCAATCAGGCTGTACACACAGCCTGATATCCCCAACAATTAACATGTGCGCCCTTGGGGCACATGCTTAAAAAACCTTACAAAATAATTCAAAAATAAATTGTCAACCATATGTATATATCCAATCTAATTAAAAAGATCAAAAAGGAAAACAATTGCCAACTGGGATCTGAACCAAGGTGGGATGTGAACTCAAGGATGTATTTGTAGTAAGTTGACAATCAATACATAAAAATAAAATTTTATATATTTCGGAATTTAGTAATTAACTATATTGACTTGATTTTCTTATTAAGTCCTAATGACTATGAAAAGATCGGGGATTAAATATTTTATCAAAAAATATTGGCTGTATCCTATCAGGTTTGTCGATTTTTTCCCTTGAAATTTAAAAAAGGATAGTAGAGAGGTTTTTTGTTGCAATGCCGACCCGGCTATGTCCAAACGCCTATTGCATTAAACTTTATATAATAATTGGGATCAAGAGATGGCTCATAAAGAATTATGCATATGTTCTTATAAACCACTTAAAGAATACATTATTTTATTTGTTGTTTAGCTACAAATTGTTAGACAATGAAAACTCCGTAGGTTATGATTTATTATTGACCACTATTTATAGATTACAATGTAGAGTAAACCCTAGTGGAGCCCGAACCCACCAAACCGGGCTTGGGCCTATTTTATCCACTAATACACCCCTCGTAGATCCTAAGCGAACGAAATCGCGAAGTGTTCGAACTGGAGTAGTACACTAGAAAAAAAAATATATTTAACGGAATAAAAGCATAACTTGTTTGATGAGGAAGCTTCTGACTGATCTACAAACAGCAACAAAATCAAAGTGTCGCACACGAACATAATTAGTTGTTAAAGAAATCTGCCAACATGCAAAGACAAATCTTCAAGCCTGAAATTCACAAACCGAAAAACCCTTTTTTATATATATAAACCAGATAACCAAAAGTATTTTTTTTTTATACGAGATAACCCAAAGTATCCCGAACCATACGAAATAACCCAAAATATCCCGAAACATACGGGATAACTCAAAGTATCCCGAAACATACGGGATAACTCAAAGTATCTTAAAACATACATGATAACCCAAAGTATCAAAAACTTAAAGGATAACCAAAGTATCATTTTTCTTAAAAAAGAAAAAAACTATACTAATAAAATAACAAACAAATACTACTATACTAATAAAATAATTGATTTTTTTTTACTTCTGATGAACAATTATATCCCACCAGCAAACTTTCTAATTGTTGAGACTTTGGTCAACAATCTTCTTGTCATGACGGCCATAAGTAGCTGCTTTTCCTTTTTTTTTCTTTTTTATTAATATTTGAATAGGTGAAACTGCGGTGCCTAGGGGGTTTTGACGGGGTAGCATATAGACGGCGGCTCAAGCGTACCACGCAAGTGACCTGAGTATCAGAACGCCTCACGTACCATGTTAACAATGAAAAACCACCCGAAAGTTATGATTTATTATTAACCATTTATTTTATTAGATATTATAAAGGTAGAGTAAACACTATTTGAATCCACAAGCCCACAGAACGCAATGCTTGTGCCTCTTTATCCACTAATAGAAAATTTTAGTAAAAATCATTATGAAAAGTCAAAGTTCCCACCATAAAATATATACATTTCTGATTTCTTTCAATCGTGAAAATATAAGGAAAAAAAAAATCATAAACAAAATAAAGTTTTCCTCTATAGAGTCTTCTCATGAGAGAATAATATTAAACTTAAAATTTAACATGCACTAACTTCCGTTTTTGAGCTAACATATAAACCCGGAACCCGTACCTGGCCGAGGGGGGGGTCAAACATCGAACAGGGAGGTCGGCCGGTTTTGAAATCTCAGTGAACCGCATGACAAATGCAACCACCTCGAACCGAAAAAACCTAGCTGAAAAACGCGCATAAAACCGGACCTGCTATACCAGGAAATATAGACTTTTTTATGATAGCGGACAATCGGGAATGAGGCAATATTGATTTCATTAAGTCAAAATGAAGGAGATACAACTGTTTATATAGGCGGGAGAATTCATAACTGCCTTATAACAAAAAAGTTACAAAACAAACCCTCACCTATTATAAGGTTGCTAAAAGAAAATAAAAGAAAGTAAAAACTATTAACATGCTTATAGTTCTACATCCCCCCCTCAAGTTGGAGGCTCTACAAGACCCAACTTGTTGGAAAGATAAGAATGTTGCAATTTTCTCAAGGCCTTTGTCATCACATCTGCAATTTGAGACTGTGTTGGTATATAGGCTGTTTGTAAGAAACCATCTTGAATCTTGTCTCTAGTAAAGTGACAGTCTAAATCCAAATGTTTGGTTCTATCATGATAACAAGGGGTTGCTGCAATCTGTTGAGCTGACTTGTTATCACAGAAAAGGGTAATAGGACATTTAACAGGGATTTTCAAATCCTGCAATAAGTAGCTCAACCATAAAAGTTCACAAGTTGTTGCAGCCATACTTCTGTATTCAGCTTCAGTTGAACTCAACTGTAGGTTGTTTCTTTGTTTTCTAGAAAACTAAAGAATGTCCCATAAAAATACACCAACCAGTAAGAGATCTTCTAGACATGAGACAAGAAGACCAATCTGCATCTCTGAAAATCCAGTAAGCTTGAGATGAGATTGTATAGGATAGAAGAGACCCTTTGATACTGTTCCTTTCAAGTACTTCAGCAAATGTAAGGCAGCTTGCATATGAGTGTCCTTGGGAGATGACACAAACTGACTCAAGTGTTGCACTGCATAAGAGATATCAGGCCTTGTCATTGTTAGATAAAGAAGTCTTCCTACTAACCTTCTGTAAGCACAAGGATCCTTTAAAGAATTTCCTTTATTAAGAGACAATTTTAATTGGGTAGGAAGAGGAAATTCTTTTGCTTTTGCTGCAGTTAAACGTGTATCAGTTAACAAGTCTAGGATATATTTCCTTTGATTTAGATAAGTACCAGCTGAAGTTCTGCATATTTCTATTCCCAAGAAATACTTTGCTAAGCCAAGGTCTTTGATGGTAAATTTGTTATGAAGGGCTGCTTTAAGAGAGAGTATTTCAGATGTGCAATTTCCAGTTATGAGCACTTCATCCACATATACCAATACTGCAGTGAATTGGCCTTTGTTACTTTTAACAAAAAGGGAATAATCATACTTAGATTGGGCATATCCATTAGCAAGCAAAAACTTTGTTAATTCCTGATTCCATTGTCTTGAAGCCTGTTTTAGTCCATAAAGAGACCTTGTAAGTTTGCAGACTTGGTTAGGAGCAGCCTTTGTATACGCTTCTGGTGGTACCATATATATTTCTTCATCAATATAGTCATGGAGGAAAGCATTATTAATATCAAGTTGATGAAGATCCCATTCTTTTGCTGTGGCTAATGCAATCAATACCCTGACAATAGCTAATTTTGCCACTGGTGAGAAAGTATGCTTATAATCCTGCCCTTCCTTTTGATTAAAACCTCTGACCACAAGTCTAGCCTTTAACCTTTCTATAGTAGCATCAGGATTGTACTTAATCTTGTACACCCATTTAAAAGTTATAGGTTTGTGACCAGCTGGTAAAGTAGTAAGTTCCCATGTATTATTTCTTTCTAAAGCTTCAAGCTCTTTATCCATTGCTTCCACCCATCCTGAATCAGTCATTGCTGGGGTTTTAAGCTCTGATACCAAATAGAATTTATGATGCGGACAATTTGGGAAAGGAAATGATTGATTTCATTAAGTCAAAATAAAGGAGATACAACTGTTTATATAGGCGGGAGAATTCATAACCGCCTTATAACAAAAAAGTTACAAAATAAACCCTCACCTATTATAAGGTTGCTAAAAGAAAATAAAAGAAAGTAAAAACTATTAACATGCTTATAGTTCTACAGGGAAACTATCGGAATAGTTGCCGAAAACCTGCAACTGGTCGGAATACTTGCCGGAATCAATGTAAATCTGTATAATCTTGTCTATAATCTTCAAATATTGTATTAAAACTTCAAATATTCACATAATCTTGAAAATATTACGAAAAAACAACAAATATTGCTTGAAATAAATCGAACTATGCCGGGATCCTTAGTGGCGGTTGAACCGGCGGTCGAACTGGTTAAACCGGAACCAAAAGCTTTCCCGGTTCGGTTTTGAAAACCTAAAGACAGGTGACTGTTAACATAGTGAATTGTAATCAAGTACTAGTAAGGATGGTTGAAAAGTCTCTATTGAATAGCTCATATGGTGGTGAGCAAGCTAAAAATGACGCCAATTTTTTTTAATCAAGAATTTTTTTTTTAAAAATGAGACAAATTGTCTGGTACTAAAGATTAGTATTTGCGCCACAGTTGTAGTTATGACTTACGATATCATGTGTGGAAAAGGATATTTATGTACGACATGGTAAGGTTTCTGTATGACTGAATCAATGTATTGTTGATTAGTATCGTGGAAATGTGACAACTAAGATGTGGGAGAATCAGTGGCATCATAGAAGTAACCAAGGTAAACATTTTTAACAGTAAGTACTAGAGAAATACTAGTATACTACTATGACATAGAATCAACAAATTATTGGCAAATGTCAAAAAAATAATCAAAATTTTATTAATATTGCCTTACGGACTTATACAAGAATACAATGTTAGTGAACATCTCCGTACTTGGTAGTTTTTGCCTAAATACATTAAAAAGTTACGACCTAAATATTCTACAATCGATCACGGTCCCCCCTCCCCCTATCTATCTAGTTATTACAAAATCAGCAAGAATCATTTTTTTCTTTATGTTCTTATTTTGTTAAGGAAACTCTGTATGTACAATTGTTGTCCTTTTGAGTGTTCTCATATGCCTTCGGCCATGATTTACTTCTGTTTGATAGTCGAACTTCTGTTAAAAAATATTGTAGTAGTAATTACTTTCTTTGATTTGTCTTGATCAACATTCGGCTGAAATGCGTTGGAATGTCCCATTTCAAGATTACGAGCACCCTGCAACCTTAAAGTTCATGAACTTGATCAATCGTGCTCACCCATTGAACCTCAGAAGTCCTATTTTGACCCATTCCGTTTGAGTTAGTTTCTCGGGAAGAGTTTTATTGGCAAGCCATTTTGAGGAAGGGCGAACGGGGCGTAATGAATCTCATTTTGCGGGCCCATCATTGACCACCTGGAAATAATAGCAGACATCAATTAGTCATTGTTTTAAGATTTTGTCTTAAAATTAAAGCCCTTTAATGATAGTTACTGTATATGATTTGGAGAAATGGGCAGATTTCACCAACCTGTACTTTGTGGTCAGATGATGTATAAGCACTAATATCTCCAGCTTCGCTAGCTCATTTCCTGGACACGAGTGGGTCCCGTTGCCAAATGGCATAAATGTATTGGGCTTTGGTGCCACCTGACAAATCATATAAAATTGGATTTTAGACCCACTATCGTTTAAACTAAAAGCTACACAAAAAAAAAACATAGTCTTGTTAAGTATAAAGATTTTTACCTCAAATCTTGACGGGTCAAATTTCTCTGGGTCCGTAAAATTTTCGGGACTGTGGTGAATGTTTCTAAAGAGTGGTAACACCTTCCATCCTTTTGGAATAAGGTACCCTGAAAATTTTACAGCAACTATTAGGATACAAAACCAACAAAAAGGATAAAAATCTATAAATTTTTTTTTTTTTAAATATATTTAATTTATTGAAATATAATATGAGACAAACCTTCAAATTCAACATCTTCAACAGCTTCTCTGAAGGAAAGATAGATTGACGCAAACTCTCAAGGTCTCTGATATGACTCTTGACGTTTTTTGGCATTTTTGTGGTATTGCCCATGTCAAGCCTTGTCATCTTTTTCCTATTTCATTATTCCTTTGTTCCTCCTAAAAAGTCAAAAATTTAATATTCATTAAACAATTATATTATAGATATTTAATAAAATATATGCAAAAATATAAGTGATTTGTACACAGAAAAATGGATGATTTCTTACCGTAACAGCTTGTAAAACACTAGGATTTTCAGCCAAATACTTGACAATCCATGTCAAGACACTAGCAGTGGTATCACGAGCCGCGAATATAACACCAATGATGTTGTCAGCAATTTGTTCGTCAGTAAGACCTTCTTTGTCTTCCATGAATGAAGCCAACAAATCCTTATGCTCATTTTTGTTTTCTCGTCTTAAAGCTAGAAGCTTTGCCACGATCTGAGCTAACTCCTTTCTCGCCTTCATCGACTTGTTAAACAACGTTCCAGGAAGATTAATGGGCATTGAATTGTACCCTTTTTCAAGAATGTAATAACACCTCTTAAGATCTTCTCTGTATAGAACCTCGTCTTTTCCAAAAATGGAAAGCAATGCAACATTGAATGTAAACTGCATACACATAAATTTCAAATCATTAGAAACAGAGGAAAACAGAGCAAAAACAGGGGAAAACAGACAAAACTTGACTTACTATTTTCATTTCTTGGAAAGTATTGATTAAACGATTTTCCCACGAGCTTAAAGAATCAACAACGATGGATTCGATATCGGGGATGATGTTTTTGATCGATTCTGGCGTAAATGCGCGGAGAACAAGACGTCTTAATTTCATGTGATAATCACCTTGATGAAAGAATATTGCTTGTTTGCCCAACATTCTTTCCTTACTAGCAGGAAATGTAGGCTTAAAAAGATGCGATTTCGTTACTAGCACAAGCTTAGCAGCTGCAGGGCTAGATATCATCACACATCTACACCCCAAAACATGTGTTTTAAAAATGGAACCATACCTGCAAAGAAATACAAATTTTATTAGTCTCTTCGAATCGGTAATCATTTTTTTTAGGATTAATTTCATATTTCACCCTACTTTCATGATTAATTTCATATATACCCAAAGTGCAAGTATTGAATGCATAATGTAAAATGTTTTTAATGCATGTTTGGGTATATATGAAATTTCCAACTAAAATGAGGGGAGATATGAAATTGCCCTTTTTTTTATATTTTTTTTCTGAGTACTAAGACAATGAAACTAACTTTTTGACTTTGGATGCAAAAAAAACATTTGGGTTTTGAGAGTAAAGTTGGAAGGTTTCGCCGATATAAGGCCAACCAAGTGTCCCAGGAGGAAGTGGCAGAGTTTTCTTGCTGCCAGACGAGGTAAATAGGAAGAGAATGATGAAAAGAATAACGAAAGAAAAGAAGATGGTTACAAACTCCATAGTAAATGGTTTGTTTGTTGGTTTATTGTTGTTGTGTTGGATAGAAAGTGGGAGAGGATGAAGTGAGGGTATATATAAGTAAGGATTGAGGGTGCAGGGAGGGTGCACCATTACAGCTAGATAAACACACACGGAATCTTGCCCTCCAGCTCATGAAATTAGGGGGGGATGGGGATGGGGATGGGGTCATGGGGTAAAGAAAGAGCTAGGCAAGTGTTGTCTATGTGTTTTTTTTCTGTTTTTATTATCCTAATTGTATTCTTACTCTTAGTTTTTAGTGCTGTACAATGATTTGCAATAAGCAAATATAGCAACTTGGGCCCTTATATGATCATTAACCATCGAGATGTCTTCATATTGTATAATAAAAAAATTGATCCTCCAGAAGACACATGACTGTATTTAGTCATTTTAATATTCTGTATAAATGAAACTATTTTGACTTATCTACAATTAGTATTTGTTCTATTAGATTTAGTGAAACTAGCTATTTATGTTTATACGATTATTATTACTGCTTGCAGAGGCGGAGACAAAAGGGGGCAGGACGGGCACGTGTCATCTAGCGAAAAAATTGTAGTGTAAATTTATTAAAATCCTTGATTTGAAGTGTAGTTTGCCATCTCGACCATAACCTTCTGGTTCCATTACTAATTGCGTGTGTCAGTCAATGTCATGATAAAAAAGATTGACAAAGTATGATCGTGAGGATAAGAGTTACTAGTGTATATAGTTGGTCAGCTTCTGGTTATTTCTCTTCTTTGGATTTTGAATCGTTGCTCCCACGTTGGCTTTGATTGGTTGAACTGGATCGTGAGTTCAGGTGCTTGTTTATCTCCTAAGAATGTTTCGGAGTGTGGTTGGTTTGGGTTCTTACGTGTATTTTTGGTGTTTGATAGTCTAGGTTGTATCTTTGTTGGGTTGGTTTCTATTTCGGAGCTCTTTTGGTTGTATTTCCTAATGTAGGTCGAGGCTGTTTCAATACAGCTTTGCTTAAAAAAAAAATTACTCGTGTATATAATAGTTTACTAGTAAAAATGAAAAAGAGTGATAGGAGTAGTAGTATGTGAGACACAGCAAGCAAATAAAGAGTGAAGGGATGTGGGGGCGTGACAGTTAGAATGCAGAAAGGTCGTGTGGGATGCGAGGAAAGTGGACTTTTTCGTTAGAATTTGGTTGACTTTACCTTTTCGTTAATAAAACTGGCAACACTAAATGCCTGCCCCACCAATCATATACCC